>JABUQX010006719.1:0-35000 GCA_015478945.1 Trachelipus rathkii
AAGATGATGTCTCTAAGATGTTGTCTGGAAGGATGTGTGGATATGAACGCAGAACAGAAAGTCGAACCATTAGGCACTGGAATGTCATACAACCATAAGCCAAAATGGGTATATATACGTATATATATTATATAATATAATATTATTTATAATTATATATATATTATATATATATATTATTATATATATATATTATATATATATATATATATATATATATATTATATTTTTAATATATGACATTTTGCATTATGCAACACAGTCTGGACGTTTCCTTATCAAGTACCAGACACATTAATCCACTCCGTCATTGAACACTCCCATGCCTCCTTAGCAGCGGGACACTGCGGAACGCAGAGAACCGAATTTAGAATTCGAGAACGTTACATTTTCCCCAAATTACATACACTTACAAATGATTATTGTACTACATGTCCTTCCTGCCAAAACATTAAGGGTAATACTCCCAAAAACGCCCCCATAAAGGCATACCCCTCCCCTATGAACCTTTTTCCAGAGTCCACCTAGACATTTTAGGACCTTTACCACAATGCAAAATTACACAATGTAAATATATCCTTTGCATGAAAGACTCTCTTACTAGGTATGTTGAACTTGTCCCCCTAAAACAACATACTACCAAAGACATTGCACAGGCTATCCTAGAGAGGATAATCTGTCGCCATTCTACTCCAGAGGTAATTATTTCCGATCGGGCACCGGAACTAACCTCCCAACTTTTTAAAGAGATATGTGCCCAATGGCGAATTAAGGCAGTTAACATAGTTGTGCGACACGCCCAGAGTAATGCATTGGTTGAAAAAGAAAATCATAAGATAAGCAATTATCTACGACACTATGTCAACACCAATCATAATGACTGGGGTCAATACATTCCATTCACACAAACTGCCATAAATTCAACTTACCATTCCGCCATCGGTACCTCCCCACACTTCCTCCTTTACACTTACAATAAACGACTTCCTTGGGACCTTCCAAACTATTCCTCCCCTTTTACTTCTACACAACCACCCCGTAAGTATATAAATGATTATGTTGATGAAATAGCCGAGCGAGCCCACTTAATTAGAGACCAAGCTCGAGAACATTTACAAGCAGAAAACAAATCCTAAAACAACTACCAAAATCTTGTACTACCCAAATGAAAATAGGCGATTTAGTTCACATCTTGAACGTACTAAAGCCTAAACAAACCCCCAAACTTGCCCAAAAATGGACAGGTCCTTATAGAATCCTACAGTTTGTTCCTTATAACAAACTGTTACTCCAATGTCTAAATTCCTCAAAATCTTTTATTGTCCACAGGGATAATGTAAAAATATCTAAAGTAACAAATAATTTCCAACCCCTTCCCCAACAACAACACCACGGCGACCTACATACAAAAACAAGACCTCCTCCAAAACATTCAACAAATTACAATTCCCCAACAGACCATACGAAACATACCACATACCATATACGCTCCACCAAACACAATATTCCCAACACAAACCCAACAACGACCACAAAGTCAACCACCGACTACACCAACAACTCCTTTACACATTCCTTCCTTACACCGACAAAATTTACAACAAAGACAGTTATTCCCACATGAAGAAACTGCATCACCAGAACAAATTTCTCCAACACCATACAGACCTCCTTTCCTACAAAGACAACAATTACCACCGGAAGAATCCACTTCCCATGAAGCATCCTCCCATGCACATATAAGATCACCTATGAAAGATTTCCAAATCTTACCTTCTCCTCCAAAATTACCACCTTTACAAAGACTTACATCACCACCCCTCCCTCCTAGATTTTCCTTAGACGAACCTCCAACCTTACCCCCTAGAGCCCCTTCTCAAGAAACAGTCCAACCACAACCCCCTACTTTAGCAGAAATATCTCCCCCCACCCCTCCAGACACCAGGGTTAATGATCCATCCTACAGACCTTCCTTAACATTCCGAAATCCTGACATACCACACCCCATGCAATTACGAAACAGACAACAACCTGTTACTATTATGAGAGGACAAAGAGAATTTATTTTACCTCCTAAACAAACTTTTCCTGCAGGTAGAGGTCATCCACCTCCAAGACCTCCCCCACCAACTTAAAAATTTTCTTTTCTTTTCTCCCCCAGGGGAACATCACATATTTGAAAACATATGTGAAGCATAATAACATCTTTGAAACAAACACCATCAAAGACATTATTTTTAAGAAACTATCTCCAACATTTCTAAAGAGGTAAATTAAAATTAAAACCAGAAAATTTTTAAAAGACAAAGAAACATTAATTAAAAACTTTATGAACCAGTTAAATTATATCTTAAATATTAACAACACAATCAAGTTCAATACTTTTAACTTATTTTATAACTTAAATACCAACAACATAATCGGTTTAATAGTTTTCATTTATTTAATAACTTAAATAGTAACAACATAATCAAGTCTATATTTATCATTTATTTATAAAATGACTACTAACAACATAATCACCCCAAAAAGAAATTTATCATAACATAACCTTTGAAAATACATTTCCAAATCTCAATTCTCACATTCATTCGATACTTTAAAACTAACACTATCCTTATCCAAATTTAAAATTTCATTTACATCGATCCCAGTACTCTAACATCGAAAATAAGATAATTCATATGAAAAGCATATTCTTTTTTTTTTCTCACGAGCCGGGTCTATTTTGCAACATCATTTTCATTCAATTGCAAAGATACCTTTTTCATTAAAAATAGTTAAATAATTTTTAATTCAAATGCTCAAGCAATTCTCTCATTTTCGAAATTTTCAAATCCACGTGTTCAAAGTACATTAAAATAACATGAGACGCCCGAAAGCCAAAGTTCTATTTTCAATATTTTGTTTTTTTTAGTTTTCTAACCCAATTTTCATTAGATTTTTTTCATTTATATACCGTTTTGCTCGTTATCTAAAAACACATTCATTAAACTTAGTCATTAATAAATCAAACGAACTTTAAACGAATATTAAGAAATTACCAACAATCATTTTTTTTAAAGGCTGAAAGAATGAAATTTATTTATAGGCTCAAAGAATGGAGTTTCCCAAACTGGTTCCTTTCTTTTTCATACAACAAACTATTTATTAAATATTTATATAAGATGCATTTAAAAGTCAAAATCCGATAAAAAAAAAAATAATAATAATTTACTGAATAACAAAAGTACATTCTAAAACTGTTTTAAAAAGATTTTTGAAAAATGCATTACGATAACAAAATTCAGATTTGAAGACACGTGGGAACGAAGAATTTTGGGAAGTTTCGTTCATTCTATTCATTAATTTATTTTATCATATTTAACACGTAATTAACCTTAACTGTAGTCACATGTTAATATTCCAAATTTTTTTTATTACCTATTTTAATGATTTTAAACCAAAAACCTTATTAAATATAAAACATTGAAAACATGATATTGGCGTTTCTTTGTGATTTCGCTCAGTCTCCATAAGCATCTTTCATTCGACATCATTTTAAAATTGGAGTTGGCTTTTGAGAATAGCGGTGGCAAGTTGTTTAAGTGTGGAAAATTTAATTCTGAAAATAAGTGATAACAAAATATACACAATTGTTTTTTTTTTTTGCGGTGGTTGTGAAATTATTTACAAATAATTTAAGATTTGCGTACCTTTCTTTTTATACCGTTTGATTCTTGGTAAGTTAGAACTTTATTTGAGCATGATTTATTAATCTTGAGCTTGTGTGTGTGTGCGCGCACGTGTTAGAAGATAACGAGACCTAATCTCCTTTCTAGACCAAGCATGAATGATAATAAATAGCTTAATCATTATAATGATTGTGATCACCATAATAATAGTTGTAATAATAATAACTATATAAATAATTATAGTAGTAATAAAAATATTTTTATTAAAAATAATAATTTTATAATAGTAGTAAGAATTATGAAAATAATTTCTATAATGGTTATAATGGCGATAATAATTATAATACCGATAACTTTAATCATAATAATTTTAAAAATAAATTTTTATAATAATAATACTACTACTACTAATAATAATAATAATAATAATAATAATAATAATAATAATAATAATAATAATAAATTTATAAATTGAATAACAATAATAATATTAATATTACTAATAATAATAATAATAATAATAATAATAATAATAATAATAATAATAATAATAATAATAATAATAATAATAATAATAATAATAATAATAATAATAATAATAATAATAATAATAATTTTATAATAATAATAAGAATTATAAAATTAATTTTACTAAAAATTATAATAACAATAATAATTACAATAACAAAAATTTTAATCACAATAATTATAAAAATAATTTTTTTAATAATTATAATAATATTAATAATTATATATATGTAATTATAATAATGATGATTGTAATAATAATAATTATAATAATAATAAAAATATTAAAAAAAAAAAAAAAATTTAATAATAATTTTTATATTGATTTTTATAACTAATTAAAATTCTAATAATAATCAATAAATATCTTCTTATTTTAATGAGTTTAATTATCCTTAATAATAGTTGTAACACCTAATTATTAATCATATTAATTAAGTTTTAATAAAATTCAACCATACTACTTTTACCTAATAGTTATAATAATGGAAAACAAATTTTCAGGGGATAATTCACAAGTTTCTGCTAATTTCGAATAAAAGTTTTAACAATAACATTTATATCAATGTTCAGGAGGCTGGATATTCAGAGATTATTAGGTAATAATATTTTTTTTTACTTGCAACAATTATAATAATATAAGAATTATAATAAAAATAATCATAATAGAAGCAATTCCAATAATAATAATTTTTTTTAAATTTTTTTAGAAGCATCTTACGTTCGGCAAAACCAAATTTCCCTCTTGCATTGTAAATTCCGAGAAAGGGAAAAATTTTGGGCATTTAAACAAGAGGTCATATAATTTTTAAATATCGGATAAAATTTAATCGTATTTTTACTGCATGGCGGACCTGATTAACTGCATGGTATATTAAATCCTATGGTATAGCAATCTTTATTTTAAGCTGCCCTGTAGAACTTTTGTGCTCATTTTATATTAGTTTTCATTTTAAACTGCATGGTAGATCTGACCCTAATTTTATTGTATATTTATTTTAAGCTGCCCTGTAGAATTTTTGTGCTCATTTTTATATTAGTTTTCATTTTAAAATGCATGGTAGATCTGACCCTAATTTTATTGTATATTTATTTTAAGCTGCCCTGTAGAATTTTTGTGCTCATTTTTATATTAGTTTTCATTTTTAAACTGCATGGTAGATCTGACCCTAAGTTTATTGCATTTTTTTTTAAGCTGCACTGTATTTTAGAGTAAACTTTATCGTATATCTTTCTTTTTTTTTCACCCACATTTTTAAACATTCATTTTCTTTTGGAGATTTTAAAATATATGTATTTAGTTATCTTTTGATTTTTTTTCTCATGATGAATACAAGTTAAAGTGATTTTATGTTATATTTATTTATATAATTTTTCGCTGCCACGTCCGATCTCTTTTTAACTATATGTTATTTTAGAAAATTGGCGACCTGGCAAAAAAAAATTTTCTACTTGTTTGTAGTAGGTTTAAAGTAAAGGCCAAATGATTTGCAACATTATATTAACGCGGATAGGGATTATACCACCATCTACCACGCCTGAGTAAGAAAAAAAAAATAACATATAGTTAAAAAGAGATCGGACGTGGCAGCGAAAAATTATATAAATAAATATAACATAAAATCACTTTAACTTGTATTCATCATGAAAAAAAAATCAAAAGATAACTAAATACATAAATTTTAAAATCTCCAAAAGAAAATGAATGTTTAAAAATGTGGGTGAAAAAAAAAAGAAAGATATACGATAAAGTTTACTCTAAAATACAGTGCAGCTTAAAAAAAAAATGCAATGAACTTAGGTTCAGATCTACCATGCAGTTTAAAATGAAAACTAATATAAAAATGAGCACAAAAATTCTACAGGGCAGCTTAAAATAAATATACAATAAAATTAAGGTCAGGTCTACCATGCAGTTTAAAATGAAAACTAATATAAAATGAGCACAAAAGTTCTACAGGGCAGCTTAAAATAAAGATTGCTATACCATAGGATCTAATATACCATGCAGTTAATCAGGTCCGCCATGTAAAATGAGCACAAAAGTTCTACAGGGCAGCTTAAAATAAAGATTGCTATACCATAGGATCTAATATACCATGCAGTTAATCAGGTCCGCCATGCAGTAAAAATACGATTAAATTTTATCCGATATTTAAAAATTATATGACCTCTTGTTAAATGGCCAAAATTTACATTAATTATGTTAAGTTTAAAAATGCGAGAGGGAAATTGATTTTGCCGAACGTAAGATGCTTCAAAAAAAATTAAAAAAAATTATTATTATTGGAATTGCTTCTATTATGATTATTTTTATTTATAATTCTTATAGTTATTATAATTGTTGCAATAAAAAAAAATATTATCACTATAATAATTATTATTATTATAATTTTTATTATTATAAATATCAATGTTATTATTAAAACTTTTATTATAATTATTATAATCATTATAATTATTAAAATATTTATTGTTATTATTAGAAGTATTTAGTAAAAGTATTATGGTTCATAGTTTTATAAATCTTAATTTTAATATGATTAATATTATTGTTACAACTATTATTATGATGATTAAAATCATTAAAATTAATAAGATATTTATTATTATTATTAGAATTTTAATTAGTTATAAAAATCAATATAAAAATTATTATTAATTTTTTTTTTTTAATATTTTTATTATTATTATAATTATTATTATTACAATCATCATTATTATAATTACATATATATAATTATTAATATTATTATAATTATTAAAAAAATTATTTTTATAATTATTGTGATTAAAATTTTTGTTATTGTAATTATTATTGTTATTATAATTTTTAGTAAAATTAATTTTATAATTCTTATTATTATTATAAAATTATTATTATTATTATTATTATTATTATTATTATTATTATTATTATTATTATTATTATTATTATTATTTATTTTTATTATTATTATTATTATTATGTATATCAAAAATCATTATTATTATTAATTATTATTATTGTTTATTCATTATTATTATTTATTATTATTATTATTATTATTATTATTATTATTATTATTATTATTATTATTATTATTAGTAGTAGTAGTAGTATTATTATTATTAAAATTTATTTCTAAAATTATTATGATTAAAATTATCGGTATTATAATTATTATCGCCATTATAACCATTATAGAAATTATTTTCATAATTCTTACTACTATTATAAAATTATTATTTTTAATAAAAATATTTTTATTACTACTATAATTATTTATATAGTTATTATTATTACAACTATTATTATGGTGATCACAATCATTATAATGATTAAGCTATTTATTATCATTCATGCTTGGTCTAGAAAGGAGATTAGGTCTCGTTATCTTCTAACACGTGCGCGCACACACACACAAGCTCAAGATTAATAAATCATGCTCAAATAAAGTTCTAACTTACCAAGAATCAAACGGTATAAAAAGAAAGGTACGCAAATCTTAAATTATTTGTAAATAATTTCACAACCACCGCAAAAAAAAAAAACAATTGTGTATATTTTGTTATCACTTATTTTCAGAATTAAATTTTCCACACTTAAACAACTTGCCACCGCTATTCTCAAAAGCCAACTCCAATTTTAAAATGATGTCGAATGAAAGATGCTTATGGAGACTGAGCGAAATTCCACAAAGAAACGCCAATATCATGTTTTCAATGTTTTATATTTAATAAGGTTTTTGGTTTAAAATCATTAAAATAGGTAATAAAAAAAATTTGGAATATTAACATGTGACTACAGTTAAGGTTAATTACGTGTTAAATATGATAAAATAAATTAATGAATAGAATGAACGAAACTTCCCAAAATTCTTCGTTCCCACGTGTCTTCAAATCTGAATTTTGTTATCGTAATGCATTTTTCAAAAATCTTTTTAAAACAGTTTTAGAATGTACTTTTGTTAAGTAAATTATTATTATTTTTTTTTTTTATCGGATTTTGACTTTTAAATGCATCTTATATAAATATTTAATAAATAGTTTGTTGTATGAAAAAGAAAGGAACCAGTTTGGGAAACTCCATTCTTTGAGCCTATAAATAAATTTCATTCTTTCAGCCTTTAAAAAAAATGATTGTTGGTAATTTCTTAATATTCGTTTAAAGTTCGTTTGATTTATTAATGACTAAGTTTAATGAATGTGTTTTTAGATAACGAGCAAAACGGTATATAAATGAAAAAAATCTAATGAAAATTGGGTTAGAAAACTAAAAAAAACAAAATATTGAAAATAGAACTTTGGCTTTCGGGCGTCTCATGTTATTTTAATGTACACGTGGTTTTAAAGATTCGAAAATAAGAGAATGTGAAGCATTTGAATTAAAATTATTTAACTATTTTTAATGAAAAAGGTATCTTTGCAATTGAATGAAAAATGATGTTGACAAAATATATATAATATATATATATATTTATATATATATATATATATATATTATATTATTATATATATATATATATATATATTATATATTATATTATATATATTTATATATTATAATATATATATGTTTTATATTTTTAAAAGTATTAAAAGTATATATATATATATATATATATATATATATATATATATATATATATATATATATATTATATAATATATATATATATATATATATATATATATTATATATATATATATATTATTATTATTATTATTATTATTATTATTATTATTATTATTATTATTATTATTATTATTATTATTATTATTATTATTATTATTATTATTCAGTTTTAATATTATCCAAAATTCCTAATATTTGTTCAATTAATTGGCAAAAATTAATGATGATGTTTGAGAAAAAATATGCCTATTTTGCTGATGACGATTAATCGTCCCATCACTAACATTTATATACCTATGTATAAACAATTTAATCAATCCAGCAAAGAACTAATGCATTATAGTAATTTTCTCCCTTTTTTCTTTGTAGGGTTTTAATTTCAAGATTTTGTTTTAGGCCGTTTTGTCGTGCTTTGCTTGATTTTTTGCTTCATTTCATCATTTATTATTCATTATTTTTGTTGAGTGAAATTTTTATGTTGACTTTTCAACAATTTTCCTGATTGGAAAATTCTTTCTGAAGATTTGTGTTACAAAGTTCTAAATGCAGACCATTATCATTGTTATTGGAAAAAACAGATGAGAAATAACCAAATAGTTCACCCAAGTCTATTGAGCGCATTAATTATGTAACAGATTTAAAGAAATGAGAAGGGAGAGAGTTAAGGGTTGAGAAGCTCTCTCAAAGAAAGAAAAAGGATTAAAATTAAAAAGATAAAATTACAAATTGTTTTTGTTAATATATATACACTGTAGTGAATTGAGGGTTCTTATTATTATCATTATTGTTTATGGTCATCTTTATTACTTTTTCATCATTTTAGTGTTAGGGTTAATTATCATATATTTCATCGTTCTGTTTTTCCCATAAATTTAAAGAGTAGGTAAAATTATTTAACACCATTGAAGTGAGGGCATGACAGTGGAAAGTCTCGATTAAATAGAGCAAGAGTGCTGAGGGAATAAAACAAAGTTGAAGCCGCAGGAAAGAACCTTGAGAGGTCAAGTTTCCACCCCTTTGGGTAAGTGTGATGCTAGTGGACGCGCTGTATGTAGGAGTTAGGTTAGATAATGGGGCTAATGAGTGTTCTTGTCTGTTGCAGGTGGAACCATTACGGGACTTTACTTAATTAATTGATACAGCATTCTTCAGAATTAACAAGGGATTTCTCAAACGACTGTCAAGCGACTTCTTAGAAAAATCATTAAGGCTTCTTCTAAAATTATTGAAGGAAGCTCGCGAACCAAAAACTGTTCCAAATATCGAAGGAACGAGTGCGTGTATTAGCGCCTAACTTCCGCGGAATCAGGAAACATTGACGGTCATCCCACGTCTGGGCAACGGGATTGGAAGCAGAGTTATATCGAACTCTGCCATATTCAGAAGCATAACGGCAACATCGCAGTGGGTCGTGCACCATAGGGGACGCTTTGGGTGGGCATTTCAAGGGTATCACTGGCACGTCATCTTCTTAGTTTGTAATATTTGTTATTGTTCTTTAGCGTATGATTTTCCGCACATTGGCGGCTCTAAGTTTGAAGTTCACGTTTGTTGTTCAGTTGAAATTATAAATTGAAAATCGTCTTGTTCTTTTCTTGTCCCGATAATACTGAAATAGCTTTAAGGAAAAAGGCCCTTGTCAATCAAGGCAACACAAGTAGGGAAATTGTTCATTTAGCGACTTACTGCGTTGGTAAACTAACTGGCTTCCACCGCCGTGAAAGCCATTAAAGGAGTTGCCCTCACCAGGGAGAGGGGTACAGCCGGCCGGGTGAATTCACTGAGTCAGTGGCCCCGGTCCGGACGTTTAGGGTCACGGGAACATCCCCGAAAGGTTGCCCTTGCCAAGGGGAACGGGCGCGGTCGAGCGAAGTCGGGCTGGAGACGACCCACGCCGAGTTCCTCGGAGTCGGGAACGGACGGGAAGGGAAATCCACGTAGTGCTTCACTCCCTTAAGGGAAGTCGGGAACGGGAAGGAAACGGGCTAAACCTACGTCCGTTTTCAAGGAATCGGGCGGCTGGAAAAATCCACCGAGGTGCTTCACTCGTGTAGGGATCAAAGTCGGGAGAACGGGAGAGGGCGGGGAAGGGTTAATCTGTCAAGGGTTGGTGTCAAACGGGAGCATAGTCACCGCGAGCCAACGAACATAATCCGATACCATATCAGATCGAACCCAGTGATAGCTGTAGCGGGTGGCGGGAGTAACACGTTGGAGCTTCACCAACGAACTAACGGGAGGCGTAGAAACCCTCCGCCTCGTTATCCGCGGCAGCTGCGAAGGTTGCTGTGTCGGATTCGCCACATAGTAATTTTTTTTGGCATCCCCAGCGGGATTATTGTTCGATGGCGCGGGTCGTGTTGGGTGGCTCGGGCGGGACCGTTAAGCCTTTTGGCGTGCAGTGGAGGAGTATCGTACCTCACCCTTTTTGGGGGGACTCGTGGTTGCGTCCTGAGATGCCTTTTTCAGATGTATTGGGTCTCGTTCAGGAAGTGATGGACGGGGTTTGGGCTAGGCTGGATAAGGGGGGGTTTGAGTTCATCCATTTGGTTATGATAGGTGAGGAATTCGTCGAGGTTGGCATGCGGATAGAGCAGGAACTCGACCGAAGAAGGGCCGGAGCAATGGAGAAAAGGGAACGCGCTGAAGCCGTCCAGACGGCGCTTAGGCAGCAGAATTGGCTTTCGAACCTTATGGTCCGGCATGTTGTCCAGAAGGATGCGTGTTTTCAGGTGTCAACCATGGAGGGGGATGTTGAAACGGTTGAACAAAGGGAAGTCAGTGTTCAAACTCCAGTCATGGAAGAGGGTAGGAGGACGAGTGAGCGGAGAGAGGCAAGTACTCAGATAGCGGAAGTGAACGATGATCTGGACTGGATTAACCAAAGTGATGTCAGTGTTCAGACCTTAACCAGGGAGGAAGTTAGGGAGATGGTTGAACGAGCGGACGCGAGCACTCAAGTGACGGATTCAGATGATGATCCGGACGAGATCGAACTGAGCGACATGGCTACGCAAGTGGAGAAGCCATGGAGGGAATTGGAGTTGACTGCTCAGCTTCGCGAAATTGAACAAAGGGAAGTGGGAATTCAGGTTATTTTGGGGGATGAGAGTGTGAAGATGGCGCGAGTGTTGGTTGAAAACAAGCGGGAAGAGAGACTGTCGCATATTGAGCGTTCACTGGCCCAGATGGCCGAGTCAATATCTGAACAGGGTGAAGTGGTGAAGAGCTTGAAAGCGGGATGTTGTGGGGGAAATGTGACCCAAGTTGTGAAACCTGGGAGTATGTATAGGGGTGAGTATCAGAATGGGGGACAGTCGGAGGAGCCGATACAAGCCGGGAAGACAACGGGAATTATGCAGAGGGGTCAAGGGGATGGTCGGAGACGTAGTAGTGCTAGTGAATGGAAGAGCGCGAGCGGGAGTGGCGGTCAGAGTGTGCGTGAGAGGGCAAGAATGGGGTCGTGGGGTTCATTTGGGAGTAGTCAGAGGACGAATAGGGGTTCTTTTTCTTCTAGAAGAATGACGTGTTTTTATTGTGGTACAATGGGGCACGTGAGGGCAGAGTGTAGATGGTGGTTAGGAGCATGTCTGTTGTGTGGTTCTTTTGGCCATTGGGTTAATCGTTGCCCGGAGCGGCGCGAATTGAACCATGCATTGCCGCGGAGTGAGGGGGGGAAACGTTCTTGTATGGGGTCGCCTTCTCCAAGTGGAATCAGAGTGACTTTAGAGGCAAATCAGCGGGCTTCACAAGAAGTGAGGAAACCGCCGAGGGAGGTGATGACTAACGGGAACGTCTGTAGCGTTGTTCCGAAGGAGGGAAGGGAAAGGGAAAGTGTGGAAGAGTGTGTGACTGAGCCAAGAATTTTTGAAAATCCTAGTGTTGCCGAGGGTGATTCTCGGGTCCCAGATAACGTCGAACAAAGGGTTGGAGTGTCTGATTGGGTCAGGTATTACGGTGTTGCACAAAATCAGACCGAGTGTGGAGCTCCCGAAGGGGCTGTGAAAGAATTAACGTTAAGGGAACCAGAGTTGAATGCGTGGTTGGATGATCGGGAATTGAACCATCGGGAGAAGGAGGGTACTAAACAGTTGTTGTCAGAGGGAGAAGGTTCTTTTAAGTTGAGTGAGAACCACCCGTGGCTTGCGGGCGGGATAACGGTTAATTTTGGAGTTCAGAGCAAATGTACGAGCGTGAATGAGGAGGAAATTCAGCGGAATTTTCCCCGGGATCGGGAACGGGTGAGCTTTCCATAGTCTCGCAAAATGACGTTTGTGTTGTTTCACAGGGCGGTTTTCGTGTTCCGAATGATGCGTTAGATAGTTCTAGCGAAGAGGTTCAGGGCAGTCTCGTTTCTGGTAGTTTGGAGGATGTCAGTGGGGAGTCTAGCGAGTCTCATTCAGGTCTGAATGTTGATCATGTTGAGGGGGTGATGACAGTTCAGGGCTTATCGGGGCACAAGGGTATGGATGATGTTGATTGGGACCCATCTTGGGTGTTGCCAGAGTCGGTAGTTCCGGGAATCGTGCAGCGTTTCGAGTCTGATTGGGGAGGGATAGAATCGGGAGAGCCCGAAGTTTCGGAGCCAGGGATTGAAGTCATGATGATTAAAGTCATGCCGTGGGGTACGGAGTTGGAGGAGTGGGAGTCGGGAGCTCTGGAGCCAGAGATTGAAGTCGCGAATAACGGAATCGTGACATCAGAGTCGGGAAATTTGGAGTCAACAATCGGAGTCGGGGGAACCGAAGTTGTGTTATCGGAATCGGGAGAATCGGGATTATCAGAGTTAACTGTTGGAGTCGTGACAGCGGAGTCGGGAAAATCGGAGTCGTTGGAGTCGGGGGTCGAGTCGAATGATGGAACTTTCGGGCGGTGGTTTCCGGGTGGTGAACTATGTTGTGAGTCATTGTCTTGTTTCCTGATCATTGGTCTCGTTTATTTTTCGTGGCATTATGGTTATGACGTCTTTTGGTGGTTTTGGTTAGTTATACATTTGTATATTCTGATTTTATTGGGCTGATGAGTTTTCCCGCGTGATCATCTGGGTATATCTTGCTGTTGCTTTATAATGTTGTCTTTCGCGAAGTGCCGTTTTTTTTTATTTGTTTTTTCGTTTCTGGTGCTTCATGTTTTCCAGTTCCTTCCCGTGAGTGTTGCTATGGTTTTGTTTTTCCGCGTGTTGGGCGTCGCCGATTTTGAGCCAATGTTATAGTTTGCTGATGCTTTATATTGTGTGTGGTCATGAAGTGCTGTTTTTTATTGCCTCAGGTCCCCGATTGGTATATGTTTTTTTTTTTTTTTTGTCTTCCCGTGAGTGCTGTTATGGCTTGCTTTCTGTGTACTGATTGTTGCTGACCTTAAGTCAATGGTTCCCGTTTTTTCTTTTTTCCCTTGTTATCGTTTTTTTTTTTTTTGAGTGGCCAAGTTACTAAGGTTTCATGTTTTTATTAAAGTCCAGTGTTAACCTTGTGGTGTCTTTTCAGAGATGTCCTCCGTCATTGGTGAAGCGAAGTCTGCAGCCGGAATTGGAGAAACAGCGAGCCCAACTTGTTCTTGAGACCCACCAGGAGGTGGCGCAAATCCCGGTGGAGGGGCGGATCGAGCTTGTCAGGAGCCCTCCTCGCCGCGGAATTAATAAATTGCAATTATGGACTGAATTAATAGCGAGAGCTTTTGGCGGCCTTCCTTGGCCGTCACTTATACAACTTATACTGTTTGGAAGAGCCACGAAGTTTCGAAATCGCCGCGAGCTCAGATTCTAGATAAGAATCTTATCGGAGAAAATAAAATGTATATTTTTTTTAAAAAAATTATGTAAATTGTTTTATTGTTTAAAAAAAAAAAAAAAAAAAAAAAAAAAAAAAAAAAAAAAAAAAAAAAAATTATGGTGTAAAAAAAAAAAAAAAAAAAAAAAAAAAAAAAAAAAAAAAAAAAAAAAAAAATGCCTTAATTGTTTTCTTATTGATATTGTTTATTGTACAGTTATTTATGTTACTGCGGTGTTGCCGGTTCCCAAAGAAATGATGAATGGGCGGGGAGGGCATTGAGTGAAAGGGAAAATGTATTGCTTAAGTGATAGGTTAGTGTATAGTTTTAGTGAAGATAGTAGGGACTATCTTGGGGGGGAGTAATGTAGTGAATTGAGGGTTCTTATTATTATTATTATTGTTTATGGTCATCTTTATTACTTTTTCATCATTTTAGTGTTAGGGTTAATTATCATATATTTCATCGTTCTGTTTTTCCCATAAATTTAAAGAGTAGGTAAAATTATTTAACACCATTGAAGTGAGGGCATGACAGTGGAAAGCCTCGATTAAATAGAGCAAGAGTGCTGAGGGAATAAAACAAAGTTGAAGCCGCAGGAAAGAACCTTGAGAGGTCAAGTTTCCACCCCTTTGGGTAAGTGTGATGCTAGTGGACGCGCTGTATGTAGGAGTTAGGTTAGATAATGGGGCTAATGAGTGTTCTTGTCTGTTGCAGGTGGAACCATTACGGGACTTTACTTAATTAATTGATACGGCATTCTTCAGAATTAACAAGGGATTTCTCAAACAACTGTCAAGCGACTTCTTAGAAAAATCATTAAGGCTTCTTCTAAAATTATTGAAGGAAGCTCGCGAACCAAAAACTGTTCCAAATATCGAAGGAACGAGTGCGTGTATTAGCGCCTAACTTCCGCGGAAATTGCCGCGGAATCAGGAAACATTGACGGTCATCCCACATCTGGGCAACGAGATTGGAAGCAGAGTTATATCGAACTCTGCCATATTCAGAAGCATAACGGCAACATCGCAGTGGGTCGTGCACCATAGGGGACGCTTTGGGTGGGCATTTCAAGGGTATCACTGGCACGTCCATCTTCTTAGTTTGTAATATTTGTTATTGTTCTTTAGCGTATGATTCTCCGCAAATTGGCGGCTCTAAGTTTGAAGTTCACGTTTGTTGTTCAGTTGAAATTATAGTCTTGAATTGTCTTCGTTTCTTATTGTCCCCGATAATACTGAAATAGCTTTAAGGAAAAAGGCCCTTGTCAATCAAGGCAACACAAGTAGGGAAATTGTTCATTTAGCGACTTACTGCGTTGGTAAACTAACTGGCTTCCACCGCCGTGAAAGCCATTAAAGGAGTCGCCCTCACCAGGGAGAGGGGTACAGCCGGCCGGGTGAATTCACTGAGTCAGTGGCCCCGGTCCGGACGTTTAGGGTCACGGGAACATCCCCGAAAGGTTGCCCTTGCCAAGGGGAACGGGCGCGGTCGAGCGAAGTCGGGCTGGAGACGACCCACGCCGAGTTCCTCGGAGTCGGGAACGGACGGGAAGGGAAATCCACGTAGTGCTTCACTCCCTTAAGGGAAGTCGGGAAACGGGAAGGGAACGGGCTAAACCTACGTCCGTTTTCAAGGAATCGGGCGGCTGGAAAAATCCACCGAGGTGCTTCACTCGTGTAGGGATCAAAGTCGGGAGAACGGGAGAGGGCGGGGAAGGGTTAATCTGTCAAGGGTTGGTGTCAAACGGGAGCATAGTCACCGCGAGCCAACGAACATAATCCGATACCATATCAGATCGAACCCAGTGATAGCTGTAGCGGGTGGCGGGAGTAACACGTTGGAGTTTTTTTTCTTCAAACGAACTAACGGGAGGCGTAGAAACCCTCCGCCTCGTTATCCGCGGCAGCTGCGAAGGTTGCTGTGTCGGATTCGCCACAACACCTTTTCCTCATTTTCTTTCTATATATACGGTACTAACCTAACACTAAAACGTAATATCTATCACCCACCTCTTAAATCTCTGTACTCTCTTTATATCTAGCAGTCATCAGATAAGATGAGGTAATTGTAAGAGTTAAGCTACATTGATAATTGAAGAGGTGAGTATAAATTATAAGAGTAAGGAAAGATAAAAGGAGAGGTAATAATAAATGGAAGAGCAGAAGGGAATAATATTAGGATATATGTTAAGACAAGTAACAGAAAAAGTAATAATAAGAGATAAAAATAGTAATATTGAGAAAACAAAATAGGTTAAGAGATATTTTAATTACCATATTAATTAGAACTACACTAAGGACATGAATAGTCATCAAAGTGATTGATAATTGTAAATAAGAAACTAGTGTAATTTATAATCATTAAAAGTAAAAATAGTAATGAGTATCACTTACCTGAGGATCGGAAATATTTTATACCTTTAATAATTATGATTTAACAATAGAATAGTTTAAGCTATAAGTTTAGAGAAGAATAAATCTAAATGTAGATCTAAAAAATAATTACAAGATCAAAATAAAATAAAAATAAAATTGAAAATAGAAATACGGTAAGTGTAAGTATAAAGATAAAAGGTGTCAAAACTGTAGTATTGGTAAATTCAGTAAACATAACAAGAGCTAATAAGATAAAAACCAGGAGAATCATTACAGAACAGAGAAACACTAGTGAAAGATTGTCAAATAGTTAAATATGGAAAAATGGATCAATCTTAACCAGACAACTCTTAAATTGTGCAGAAAAGTCCACCTTTAAAGAACTGGGACATTGGAAAAAGCCATAAGGAAGAGTCTTGTGGAAAAAAGAGGATAACTTAGTTTAACTAAAATTTTGTTGTCAATGAGGTGGAGCTGGAGAATAGAACCTGTTGGGTAGCCCTAGCACATACAACCCTTCCTCGCACATTCATTCTGTACTCTTGTATCTCACTACTCACTCTTAAATTGATATATTAAAGAGATAGTTTCCCTGATATCAAATTGTGTCCGTTTAATTAAAATTCTGGTAATTCATATAAGGAGCACCGTAAATGGTTTTGATAATAGCGCAGACAGTTTTTCAACATATTCATTGTAACATCTGTGCCCCTGGCGATGTTTGATTCACTAGGCCTCCAATCATCAAATATTTTGACTGAACATTAATTGTGCTGTTGCAAAGCCTTCTTTCGTGATTGGGGTGAGTCTCAGAGTGAATAAACCCATAGGTAAAAGACTGGGCCAGTCAGTAGTTTCAAATCATGATCTTGTAACGTGCATCTCAAACAAGCCAGGAAGTTTGTATGGCAGACCTCTATGAGGCCATTCTCTCTGATGGTTCGAACCACACATTTTTCAATTTTCTATACCTTATGGTAGGGTGTTAGGGGCCTAGTTAGCCTCCTCTTTATTTCTTGTTTAGTTTCTTATTTAATTTATTTCATGATTAGATAAGCTCCAGTCAAACTTTGCATTAATTGTTCTATCTTGTTTCAGCACTGCTGTAAAGATTATTTGTCATTGAAGTCGATAAATCAAGATGGTTCAAGATTAATTGTCCTTTAAAAATATGGATATTTGAAAATCTTTATATGAAAAATATTTAATTTATATAGTTACATAAGACAGAAAACTCTTTCAATTTACATCTTAATTCCTGTAATAATAAGATTTTTATTACAGATGGACAGACTTAGGCTTCTACTTACTGTAACTTCTACAAAAGTCAAGAGTGGGCTTCTGTGTGCTATTTTTGCCTCTTTTGAAGTAGAAGCTTATCTTATTCTTATAGGCCAAGAGTAGGCTTCTGTTTGTTTCTATTTACTAACTATTTTGAAATAGAAGCTTATTTAATTCTTATAAAAGTGGAACTGTTATCTTATTACAAAGCAGTTAATATTAATCTGCTCATCAACAACCATTATAATATCATCAGCAAAAGGATGAAGCAGAAAATAAAAATTAAGTAATTCATTCACCATGAATGACTCTTAAATCAACAGAGCATTTACTCAACATCTCAAAACAAAAATTTATTAGATTTTTTGTCTCTGGCAAATAGACGTCAATTGGATTTCCTTATTCCTGATTTTGTATGAAGTCCATTTTCCTTAGAAGGAACTGCAGCCTGTCCTGTTAAGGCTTCTTTTGTTTACAAAAGGCACAAATAATAAAAAAAACTTTAAAGAAGGTTTGGTTTCAAGCATCCTTTGGTTCATTAAAAGATTTTATTTGTTTTTGTTGTTCTTTTTCTCTTTCTTCTAATAGTTAAGTGGAGTTTTTGCCAGACCAGTTCTGATATATACACTATCAAACCCACAGACATTCCCTATCACCTCTTCATTACTGCCAATGTTATGCAGATTTTTGAAGTGTTCCCTCCACAAACTACTACATCCATTTCATCAGTTTACAACCACCATCCCATTTCACAATTATATGGAGATTACTTTACTATCATTCTTAACCTTTCATGCTTCCTTCCAAAAGAGCTTTACATTTCCTTTTAAGTCGCCATTCATCATCCTTCCAAACCATTCATTTACCTCATTTTTCCTCCTATGTATGCAACTTTTAGTCTTCCTTTTTCCTCCTTATATAATTCCAAACATCTTTCTTTTGAGACCTAATAATTGGCTTTCAGCACATTCAACTACAAACCTTTTATTTACTTATTAAACAGCTTTGTTTGCATACCAGATTTATCAATTTCAAGAACACTATATCCACTACTGGAGATTCTTATTCTTATTAGTTTGGAGGCCACACACATACTTCTCTTCGCGCACAAACTTTAACTTAGGGGTAGTTCGCAAAGTTATCTTCCGTTATGTCTCTTGCACTCGGGGCATCTATTCAGTTAGAAACAGAGAAGTACTGAGCACAAAGTGCTAAATTACACCGCACACTATAATTCAAAAAAACGGACTGCAAGAAGCTCTTTCACGGGTCTAGGTTCGGAGAGACAAGATTATGCAGACGAGGCACGTTTGTCTCTAAGCCGCTTAATTAATTGTGCAACATGCACGAGAGATTTAATAATTTAAAAGAGAATCACTATATAGGAGAGTAAATCTATATTATACTCTCTAACAAAAGGGTAAAAATTTTTTTACATAAGAGATCAATCAAATACCATACTGCCTACCTAGTGCCTACTGTTTGGGAATAATAATTGAGAGATAATGTATATATTTATTCATAACCACAGACATCTATCTCCACTTCCTCCTCAAGTTTCGAAAATTCTGTTCTCAATATGACATGGAGAGAGATTACCATAGTTCCCTAACCCTGGTATTATATACTCAAAAATATAAGTATTAGGTATGGCGTCAAAATTCAACACACATATGTACTATAAGATAAGGCTGCACCATATCATAATATGTCTCAAAATATTCCCACCAATACTAATTATTCGCATTAGCAGCCGCAAGAAACAGGCCCAGTGAAAGTGATTGAGTATTATATAATTAATAAATGAAAATCAAGTACAATAACAAATTCTATAACCTATGCTTGAATAGAAGTAGGAAGATGTTCCTAATAATAGAATGAAGGAGTTAGCATTCGGTGTTAGTTCTACATTCTAGCTGTACGCATTAATAATTAATGCTATTTAAGTTACCTCACTAACCTTAAATCATCTCTGCTACCCTTCTGAAATTATTTAGACCACTACTGTTCACACCCATAAAGAAGTCTATAATTTCGATCTAAATACGACTATAAATTAGTTAAAGTAATCCCATGAAAGCCTCGACTTATCACTCACCTGCAGAGTCTAGATGACTTAAAAATGCATACGTATCTAACTCTGAGTAGATAATAATAATATATATATAATTAATATATATATAATATATATATATATATATTATAATAATATATATATTATACTATATAATATTATATATATTAATAATATTAATATATATAATCGATTAAATATATATATATTATATATTTAATACTATATATATATATTAATCAAAGTATTTTGTGTAAAACCCATAATATATATATATATATATATTAATATATATATATATATATAAAATTAACTTATATATTAAATATATTATAAATATATATTATTATATTAATATATATATATATATATATATATATATATAATTATATATATTATATATAAATAATATAATATAATAATATATATTAATAATATTATTATATATTATTAATTATTATAAATAAGTAGTCATATATATATATATAATATATATATAAATTATATATATAATATATATTAATATATATATTAATAATATATTATAAAATTATATAATATATATTATATATTATATATTTATTTATATTATATCTATATATATATTATATATATATATATATATATATTATATACTATATATATATTAATAATATATAATATATATTAATATATATATAATATAAACTTAGTTATATTATATAGCTATACCTAGTTACCGAGCTGATACGTAGCATTAACATCGACTCTGCAGGATCAGATTAGCTTTCAATGGATTCTTACTAAAGTCTTTGGAATTTAATATAATTATATACTAATAAAAAATATTATATATATATAATATATAATAATACTAATATAATATATAATATAATATTTTAATAGTATATATATAAATAATATATTATATATATATATATTATAAAATTAAATAATAATATAATATTTTATATTAATATATATATATATATATCGCATATAAGTAATTAATAATATATATATATTAAATATAATTATACCATATATATATATATATATATATATAGAGTAAAATAACGGGGAGTATTCGGTAATATATATATTCATAATGTGTGAGTAGAGCCATTACGGTACTATACTGTATGGGGACAATTTCCACACTCACCGGTTCCAAGCTGGCTCAAAAAAATAGCGCGTCAATATATATATTTATACTAATAGTAAAAATATATCATACTATATAATAATGTCTTGATATATATAATATATAATGTATTCTATTTTATATATTCTTAGGTATTAATTTATTTATGTAAACTTATTTAATTTAATAATATCCATTATAATTTTTGTGATTTTTTTTTCTTTTTCTTATGAGCAATATATAAAATTTACGGTATATATAGTTAATAAATTTTTAGGCTAATTGTCATAAAAGATCATACACAGTCATAAAATAAAATAGTTACATAATACAATTAATTTATATATATATAAAAGAATAATAGTACTTACATTATAGCAATTATAGTAATCTATATAAACCTTAAATGCAATCGTTATTGAGTTCATTATTATCAGTTAATATAATATATATATTATATATATGACAGAGGTAAATATATTAGTATTTATATATTTAATAAAAATACATTGTAAACATGGGGATCAATTCACGGTATATATATATATATCCTAAGTTCTAGAACTTTATTGCTACGTGAGGGTAAAATTATTGAGTATCTTCAAAACTAATTGAATTCTTCATTAATATATCAATTTTTTTAATACTCTTCTCCATAGGACTTAAATTATAAGATATGTGACCATCGCATGAAAGTAGTATTTCGCGTTTCTCACATAGCAAAAATAATATATGTCGGATTATCACATTTTACGCATGACCGAGTATAAGCGTGTGGGTGATAGCAATTATATAATTGATTTTATTACCTACATAAATAAGGCCTATATTAAACTTGTAACAAGATTTTATTTTACACCGCAAGATGAGTTCACACCTACGCAAAGTAACACGGCAGGGTATAATCAAAAGGGATACTTTTATATTTGGCTGTATATATATTAGTTTGCCAAGACCCTTAAATGCTAGTATTACTTCGTTACTTGCATATATATATAAATATATATATATATATATCATATAAACTATATATATACTATACTGATTAATATATAAATATAAAATATATATATATATTAATCAGTTCTGGTGTAAATACCAAAAATATAATGAGAGAGGTTCTATAACGAATACGTATTTGACATAAAAATATGACTCGTAGTTTGCATTCGTTTTTGTCAATACTCACAGCGTTTGCAGTTACAGTTATTTTTGTCAAAAAACAGATACGCAAAAATTAAATAAAGTTAATAAACGCTTCACCCAAACGTAATAGAGTTATATTTACTATTAATTATTTCTGTAGTAACTTATAAATAATTAATAAAAAAATGAAAATCAACCTATTTATTAAAGTAATTTTTTTAAAACATTACAGTTCGTTTTTGTTCAATTTCGCGGGTGTTCTGACACACAAGATACGTGTAATAGATTAAATAGCACTGCAGCTTTATATCCAAAAGTCGAAATTAGAAAATATTATATCCAATTCATAATATCTGTAAAATAATGTAAAAGATAAGGCAAAGCGGTATTATATAAGGACAATATATTCAATGACTCTGATAAATTGCGCATGAGAAATCGCTTTATTTTTTGCCGAATTTTTGCGTTTGACAAAACGTAACGCAAAACTATATTACGAATTGGTCATACTTTATTTAGTTTAAGTTGCTTGACTTCCTATTATTCTTATAGAGATATAGTATTATATTTAGTAAAAATACAAATAAGTTCTCTCAGACTCTTATGATTATCAAAGAAGACTCATAAAAATTAACGTTATTTAAAGAGACTCTTTGCGTTCATTTTTGTCAAAACAGCATTGCGTTCATTTTATGAACTCACAAAACTCTAATTATACTGCTTATTATACGACTCAAATAAGAGAACGTCTCACTCACACTCTACTTGAATTTATTTTAAACAAAGAGAATTTCCTTTAACGATATCATAATAGATGCGGATAAACACACACTGATATTTAAAGAGAGACCAGCTAGCAACGCTCGCTCATACACGAATCGCACATAATATATAACGTAGAGTATGTCCTTACCGTTCACGGCACCTCCGCTAGCGCTTTCTCGCTATCCTATTCAACTGGAGTTTTTGAGCGAGCGCTCGTTGACACAAGGAGAGGGAACACTTATTTAACTTACGTTTTTTTATATCAGGCACGTATCTTCGAGACTACACACGAAGTCGGAAGTGCTTCAAATAACCATATTGTTCACATGATATTACTCACCATTATGTAACAAATGAAAACTATATAGACTATTCTCATTAAGGTTATAATTAATATAAAAACTTTTAATGCGGATTCTTATGAGTAATGTAAAATTATGAAGTGGAATACTGATATTGAGGCCATCACCGACCTATACCCAAAATTACTAGAGTTGTGAGTGACAATTCGGTTCACACGTTTTTTACTTATCGACATTATTCTAACATTATCCTATATTATATATACCATACAATTATCTAATTCTACTCCCAAGGATAAATTAACATAATTAAAAAAAAAATATTTATCGAAAAAAAAAAAATAAGTCTCCATAAACCTTTATGAGCTTAATTTTGAGAGTACACTATATAATACTGATTTTGACTCATACGAATTGCCATTATAGCTACTGTTATTACGCGAGTAATATATACAACACTTATTTGGGTGAACACATAATAATAAAATATATAAATAGGTATACGTAAAATATACCTAAAAGCTATCAAAAAATTAAAAAAAGTTAATAAATTTCTATTTTAATTAATGCAAATAAATTTTTTTATAATTTTCTTTACCTAATAATAAAAATAATTTATTTACCATATATATAATTAAACACTTTCCAATACTAAAATTATTTTCAGGACCATGGTTAATACACTTATAAGGTCAATATATATTAATATAACTTATTAATATCATATATTATTATATTATATATTAATTATAATATATATATATATTTATTATATATTTAATATAATATATATATATACTATATAGTATATGTGTGAAAAAATATTATATTCATAAATATGACAATATCATATTTAATAATACACATAAATTAAATAATAAAATAAATTATAAAAAATGTTAAATATCAATAAGTGTACAAAATTGAAAAAAATAAATACTCATATTATAAATATTAGATATATAATACATTTATTATATGATATAATACAGTATTATTCTATTTTATTAGCATTCACCTAGCTCAATTAATGAGTAATAAGGCTTATATTATCATAAAGAATGAGTAGTAAGAGAGTAGATGTATACTTATATGATAATTTAATTTTAAGTTATTATTAAAATAGTTTTTATTTATTATTATTATATGAAAATTAGGTCTTATCACACACTAATAGAAACTATAATAATTAAATATAAACTATATAATAATTATATAATAACTATTATAATATAGTATATTGGTAACTGTCGGTATATTGAATCTTTATCAAGATTGACCGGTATTTAGGCTATGTTTATTTATTTTGGGTAGGCAGAGTAGGAGCAATTAGCTCGTGAGTCAATGGCTTTCCAGGTTTGAAATCCTTCTATATAAAAATAATAAAAAAATAACAGTATATATATATATAGATCTAATATGATTATTCATGAAATTAAATTAATAACATTAGAGTTATAAAAATATTATATATTCTTTTTATATTTAAAGCATGAAAATGGGTCCTTAATTACACCTTTCATTACCAGAAATAGTTATTTCACTATTAATTTATGTACCGTACATTTTATGTTCTAGTGTTCAATAGAATAGAAATAATGAGTGTCTGTGTAGAACTAAAATATTAGCTATCAATTTTTAGTATAATAATGATTTTTTGCATAATAAAATAATTCAATAAAATATATTATATTTACAAACATTACTACAATTACTTTAAGTACAGTATGCAACCTGACAACAATAATATAGTAGCAAAAAATATTTTTACAGTCAAAAGACAGAAAGAATAGGTAATTCTTATAGACTTATTCCATTAAGTTTTTTCATCTATTTTATGGTGTTGTTTGTTAGATTGAGAATAATTCGTTTTCGATAGTGTGTTAACTAGTGAATTAATCTTTCTTGCCGAAGTACGTTGGGTAATTTTGCAACTCGGCTATAGGTCTCCTCAAATCTTAATTTCTCTAACATAAGAAATCTCCATAATCACTGTGAAGGTACGCTTCTAACTTAGGTTCCGCGATGCTCATAAGATTTATACGTATAAATGTTTTGCTTTTATTAGTATTCCTTTTTCCCATATTCGATAGGCAACTTTGATATTGACATGTAGTATTAGGGAGTTCAAAGCAGTCGATATTATTTTGTTATAAGAAAGAATTCCCACGAGTTTTAAATTAGCATGTTTTAGCCAAAAGAACATTAAGTCATAGTATAACATAGACTAAATTATCATTAATTTAAATAAGGAATAGAAATAAACCAATGAGATGTACAGAACTATATTATGTAACTAAATATTAAAATTTTAATATTAATACACTTATAATAAACTCACAATAATAGCTGTCATTTCTACATTATTTAATTTCAAAATATTCAAGCAAGCTGCTCTCTAATGGTTCATATTCCTGTTAATTAATATAATTTCCTTGAATGTGAGTCGACACTCTCCTTCTCTAAGACTAGGTTATAAACTAATTGAGTACACCGGCTAAGCACAATAATTATTTAATTATTTTCATATTATTTAGTGAAAGCAAGGTTTGTGTGTGGAGTTTGTATGCATTAGTAATACAATTAAAAGCATAATTATCTAAATATTATAAATTATAATATATATTCAAGAAATTTATATATCTAATAATTATTTGATTGACACGCTCATGTAATAATAGGAGTGTTACAGAGCGTCGTTAGTTGATATAGTTAAATAAAATATAACAGTAAAATAAATAATAAAAATTAATAAAATAATAGAAAAATAAATTTTGGAAAGCATTTATTTCACTTTATCACAGGGATATGATCGGTTATCGATTTACACGTTTCATTAAAAATTACTAATTTTTTCCTGAGTGTTGTAGGCCCGAACTTATTTAAGATATTCAACAGGATATCACTACTCTAAAATTAATATACAAGATATGAAAAGTAAATCTTAGCTCTTTTAAAGAAAAAAAAAGTTATACAGCATCTCAAGATTGTTAAAACCAGGCTGAGGAGTCGGTTAGTCGTGGGTGACAATTTAGCAATTTTATCACTCAGGATAGTCTTAAGTATCGATAATATCTGTGTATATATAATGAGGAGTTGGAGATAGGATTAAGTATCAAAAAAATTTATGATATTTACTATTCTAATTTTTATATTTTTTATTGATGTACATTTACTAATTTGGCCTTTAACACTGAGTAAATAAAAAAAAATGCTCAATTACTCAAGGATTGTATTTAATATATAAAAATAAATTATTACATTATATATTATGACTATACTTAGTTATATATATTATTGTTTTCGTTAAACTGAGAAATATTATTTTGAGTTTGTCAATATGTTTTTACACACAAAGCTATTTACTTTTATTGATTTATATTAACAGTATTTACTGTAATGAGCATTGGAGATTAGATTTCCAAATTGGAAAAAGTGGTATAGATACTTGGCCACTTACTCAAAGTAACTTTTGATTTCTCTCTACATTGCTCAAGAAGCCGCCTCCTAACTCTTCCGTGATTATTTACCTTTAAACACGCTGTATTTATAGGCTCATGCATTGAGATATTTTTTGAATAATACTTTTATATTATTTGCTCAATGGAGCGTTAATGTTATCCCTGTGAAAAGTTTACAAAACACTATTCGTTATTTATTATGTAGATCTTACTTGTTTGTAACAGGGTGAGCCAAATGTTTGACGCAGTATTGGAATTAAGCAATAATATTTATCAACGTTTAAATAAGAAGGATAAATTTATAAGTGATATTATCTATTCATCCCATTAATTGGTATTATTTAATAATTACACCTATTATCAATAGAATAAGTGATTTGTTAGGATGATACTTTTAAAGGATTACATTTGGCCTTTCTCATGATTATTTTTTTTTGAGAGAAAGGTATATATAAATATTTCACCATGAAAATGAAATTATACTGTAAAAATATTGATAAAGTTAAAAATCGAAATTATTCTATTTTGTGGGTGTATTTAATTAAAACAGAATGAGAAAATAATTAAACTTGATAAATAAATGAGATTTTTTCATTTTCACAATAATCTATTTTGTAAGTCATTATCGAGTATAATAACTAATAAAGTATGAGTGTATAATATTATTAAATCTTATTTGAAGTATTTTATGGATTTATTTATATAAAAAATAAAATATAATGAGCGTAGTTCCAAAAATAGAGGTGGTAGTTATGCCAGGCAAGGAAAAATAGCGGTTGCTTAACAGTAATGTGAGCCAGTACAGATATCCGCATCTCTTGAAGGCGGCGAGGTGAGCAATGAAAATAGCAATCGTAATTATTTTCACACCATCTGAGTCAAGAACAGTCGCGAAGTAAGTTGATATATCAAGGAGAGACGAGAGAGAGAGAGATAAGATGTAGACCTGTACGCAGAGAACTTGACGAAATGAGTATGTAGACGATGATGTAGGAGTAATTTGGTGTAGATGAGAGGAGTAGTATTAGGAGAGAGACATAACGAGACGCAGTATGAACTCTAATCGAAGCTAGTCAAATACTTAAAAAGAGAGACAATAAATATTAAGAGAGTAGTGTTATGAGTTTTAAAGTTAATATAAAAAACTCTAAGAACTAATAATATAAAGAATTAAAAGAAGAATAAAGATTAGATGAGAGCATTATTAAAGGCAAAACTTTCAAAGCAAATAGTAATAATATATATAAAAATTTAATAGTAGTAGGAATAAAGTAATGATATTTTTTCTCTTCTTATAGGGTAGAATAAAATGTACATTGATCTTTTTCTCGAGTGGAGATCTCACATCAAACCTCTAGGTGGAGTTTACTATTACTTGGCAATTTTCAGGTGACATAAAATGAGACGAAGATCGAGTTAAAAGATTAATCGGCATCACTAGTGGTGCATACGTGCAGACCACTAATGGGTGAGAGAGAAAAACAAAAAAACAATTACATCGGTAATTTATGATCCCCTACATTAATAATTTGATCATACATCGCTCTATTTTGATAGAGTTTTAACGATGTCTATGAGATGCAGAAATTAGATTTAAAGCTAAATTAATAAGGACTGAACATCATAGGCGATCTTGTCAATCCATGAACTGATCACATTTAGATTCGCTATTACAAACTTTTGTGTAACTATAAGCGCTCCAGTACACTAAAATATGTTATCGAGTAATAATGACAACTATGAATCCACCAATGGCACAATATAGCGAACATTCATATATAACATAAAGTTATTGTGGAAACTATCGCTATTATGGAGCATCACGACTACTTGGTAATATGGGACTAAAACCCGCCAAATTTGCTTCGTCAATATATATAATGATCATATCCTTTCTAACAATTTGTGCTAAATTTAACTAAAACGCACTCAAAAAAACTCGGAGAGTATTTCTCTAGTTTTTTCTATAGAGACATGAATATGGCATAATAAGTCACGAAAACAGGCTCTTAAGATCTAAAACTCGTTCTTCTGGTGCGCATGTCGCTTCTTTATCGCTACCAAAAATTAAGCACAACATAGATAATGTACTAGTGAGGACTTTAACCCGTGAGATCTCTCTCGTCACAGTAAACGACTTCACGGCTCCTTCTTATTACACACACAGCAAATATTATTTAGGAGGTTCTCACAAGTCGGATCTAGGAGAAGAGGAGGCGAGGCGTATAGGTTGTTTCGAGACCATAAGTACTATAACACTAGAGGCAAGAAAGAGAACACTGAACACAGAATTTTATCAATAGCTAGTTACTAACAACTCGTATATAAACGTATTTCGTTGGATTTGTTCACGTCGATTTATAATTGTAATAAATAATCAAAGTATTTATAATATAATGTTAATCTTATGAATAACACCTTCAAAAAATATATAATAACAACGGACCTTCTTATACCGATAACCATCATTTGGTTTGTATTACATTTAAAATGATAATTCGTGATTTGCATTTATATGTTAGCTTACGAAACTTATAGAATATGACTAATAGTTTGCTGTTGATTTATTAGTCAATATATTATTTAGCTCACTAAATTTAGTAGGAAAATGTTCACTACTCAAAAACGATAAGGAATTATTCCTTAAATTCTTGATAAGTTGTCACTATAAATTTCCCGTGCTATGCCGAATTTAAGGCTAAGAAGAGTAGGCTATAGTGAAGAAGAATTGTAAAAGCAGAGACGCAAGAGAAGAGAAGATGGGATGAGCGTAGGAGAGAGAGCGTAGAGAGAATATTGATGAGTATTGAGAGTGAAAGAGAAGTAGTGTTACATTCATAAAGATTGAGAAAGAGAGAGAGAGGAAGAGATTATGAAAGTATACGTAATTTGCTAGAATCGACAGAGATCGGATAAACGTAGCCGGAGGAGTCAAGCAAGCAGAATAGAGAGATGAAATGCAGGATGTATATGAGAGAGATAATAAAGAAACCAGTTTGGATTAGTGTAGTTATGTTAATGAGATGATCGTGAGTATGCGAGAGACCGAACAGCACGAGAGAGAGACGTAGCTGCATCAACAACGAGTACGAGTTAAGAGAATATAAGAGAGAGAGAGTAATGGTAAGAACAGAGTCATTAGTAAGTGCAAGATTGATCGGTGCAGATAGAGAGAATGAGAGAGGATTTCTTAAGCGAAGACAAAGCACGACAAGATGGACAAAAGAACGGAAGAAAGAGACGCAAGAGCATGAGAAGAGACGCATTGATGTAGAGAGATTTGCATTTTGTAGGAGACTAGCAGAAGAATTTTAGGGAGAAGAAGAGGAGTCAAGTGGCATTCGCATAATTGTCAATTTAGCACACAAATTGAGGAGGAAAATGGCTCACCAACGAATAAGGGAATTTCCTCAATTCATGCTAAGGTTCGCTTATTCCCGTGGCTTAAGCTCAGGAATTTAAAGGAAATGCTTATGAACAAATGTAAAAAGAAACAGAGGATGGCGGAGCGGAAGTAAGGAGAAGCGTATGATTATGGAGTCGTCTATCATTCGAGTAAAGAGAATGAGGCTTAAGATCTAATTTCTTCCAAATCGATAAATCGCATCACGAGATAGTTGATACAATTATGATTAGTAGATGAAGAAAGAGACAGAATTTGTTGAATGATTGTATTTTCTGTTTTATTGAGAAACCACGTGGCTCCAAATCAAAAACGAGCACTGATCAGAAAATAATTTGTAAACAAACACATTCGAGTTATGCCCCGAAATTTGGCTAAAAAACTCGGAAGTAGCATTTCCTATAACGGAGCGTAAGCCACAAGAATGAGAAAAGTCGGAAAAACGACTTAATTCGGCAAGCAACGGAAGATAGCCAACTTAACAGAATTTTAGGAAATTCTTACGTTGGGTGAGGCATTTTCCTAAATTGTGTGATAAATTTGACAAAGACGAACGAGCCAACTTTAGCATTGTATACTTTCGTAGTAAAAGAGAGAAATGCCAAAAACGAAAAGCGAGGCTGTTCATAATATGTTAGAGTGCAAAAGGGGGACCAGAGAGAGACCACGGACCTAAAGGCCGTATCCTTGAGAGAAAGACGTAGAATGAGAAGAGCGATGAAAGAAAAGCAATTGATAGAACGGGGAAGAGAAAGACACTAAGAGAAAGACTGACGCAGAGAGAGAGAACAGATCACAGGAACTGGGGAGCTGAAATATAACGAGAGTTAGGCAGATCGTATGGCAATTTTTCGAAATCTGGAAAGAATAGAGAGACTATCATCAGAGAGAGATTGATCGATGAGTATGCGAGGTGAGAAGTAAGATGAAGAGAGGAGAAATAGATTGTGATGAATACCACTGAAATTGGTGTCACGTCCCTAACTTTCAAAAGAATACACAAGGGGTTTGATCCCTCAGAAGAAAGAGTCAGAATGAAGAGCTAGAAGATGAACTGGACAGACAATCGCTATGTATAGCGCAGAAGAGCTCAAAGCAGCACCACTAGGACATGTCCATGAAAAGAGAGAATGAGAGAGCACGAAGGACTAAGCACAATATATTGTGATGAGTATAGAAGAGCAAAGATATTGAGAAGACAGAAGGACAAAGTTTCATATGTGAACAAATAAGGGAGACGAGAGAAGATGGTAGTGCTAACTAGAGATGATTGGCATATAATGTAAAATTGTCAGCGAGTGCAAGTCGACCTGTAATAATCAACTCATGCAAATTAAAATTTCTATCTGATCAAAATCTTAAATTTTACCTTTATATATAAATTTTATATATAATTATATATATATATATATAATATATATAATATTATTATATATATATATATATAATATATATTACGGTATATATATATATATTATATTATATATTATCATATATATATTATATTATATATATATATTATATTAATATCTATATATATATATATATAACACATTTACTTACAATATAAAAGAGTATAATAGCAACATGCGTAGAAAATATATACTATATATATACTATATTAAATGTCTACCTAAAAAAACATTTTCATAACCTATACTTAAAAGCCCCCAACTAGGCCCTAACCTAATGGATTATGAAAACCCCCAACTAGGCCCTAACCTAATGGATTATGAAGCCCCCAACTAGGCCCTAACCTAATGGATTAGGAAAGCCCCAACTTAATACATCAAATCCCCTAAAAAAAAACCTGCTTTTAAAAATTTACCTTGCAATAATTATTGAACTTGCCAATAGTATCACAAAATTCTGTGAAACGTTGTGATTTCTTGACATTACGGAAAAATATATTCAACGCTAAATAACCATCAATGTGTTGCCTGGATACAATCTTGTTAGGACCACCAATCTTTTTTGTGTTATCAATAGCATATGTAATACAAACTTCTCTTGAAAAATTAAACCAATCAATAACTGTTTTCTCATTAAGATCTAAAAATTTACACACTTTTGTTACTGTTACCTCATTAACAAAATAGTACATTAAATACAATGCTTTTTCGTAAGAAATATGCACCGGGTTAAACCAATAACCCTCAGGAGAAACTGTATAAATATTTCTACAAGTTCTATTTTTACACCGAAATTTAAACACCTCATTAATTTTAATAATTTCACAATATTGGTCACATGTCAAACACTTTTTTTCACACAAAATCAATTTAAAATATTGTAAAAATGCCAACAACGAATAATCTTCGGCACATATGGCTGCTAAATCTAAGACATTCATTTTATGCACTAAAAAATTTTTAACACTTGTTGATGCTTTTTTATTTTGTTTCTTTGAGTCAGCTGCTCTTTTTATAGATTATTTATAAAATGAGTCATTGACAACTTGACTGACTGACTGTTGAACTCGTGACTCACTGGTCTTTTCAGACAATATTTTAACATAGAATATTTTGGTACTCTTTTCGGACATTTCAATATATAATATTTTGGTATGAAAATGTGTGGGTCACTGTCTATAGTATTACCAATTTGATTATTTTATAAATTTATATATATATTTTATTTTATATAATTTATTATATAATTTATTTAATTAATTTAGGCCTATTATATATATATATATATATATATATATATTATATATATATATATATATATATATATATATATATATATATATATATATATATATATATATATATATATATATACCAGTATTAATTAATTTATAAATTTATTATACCAAATATGTCTGTACACTCTGGTTTTCTGTCCTTATTTGTCATATGAAATTTGTGTCTAAATTGTCCTTAAAAAATATTGTGCTAGCTTGATGGACATGTCCTAGGGTGCTGTATGAGCTTTGCATAAGCATGTTGCAGGTACTCTAGCTGATTGGGACAGTCTTGATAAACCCCTGTGACTTCTTATAGTCTTTATACATTTACTATTTTAACAAATAGTTTATATTACCAACAAATGATCAACTACTATGATGAAGTTCAACAATTTTGAAGAAAAGCAAGATTTGACAATTGTATATTTCAGCTCAGTCTGTCGATGTATCGGTAGTTTTTCGATAATTAATTTTTTTTTACGATTATCGATTTAGCAAGGAATACGGCCTAGGACCGTGGTCTGGTCCTTGCAACCATAGTTTATTATATTACTATGTTGCAACTCAAATATAAATGCCGTTTTCGTTTTTGCATTTGTGCTTACGAAACGTAAGAAATGCTAAAGTTGGCGTTCGTTTTGTCAAATTTTACACAAATTTAGGAAAATGCTCACCAAACGTAAGGAATTTCCTAAATTCTGTAAAGTTGCTATTTCCGTGCTTGCCGAATTTAAGTCGTTTTCCATTTTGCATTTGTGCTTACGCTCGATAGGAAATGCTAATCCAGTTTTAGCACAAATTTCGGGCATAATCGAATGTTTGTTTACAAATATTTTTGATCAGCTGTTTTGATGGAGCACGTGGTTTTGGAATAAACAGAAATAAAAAAAAATAACAAATGGTTTTTATTACAAATAATTGATCAACTATTGTGATGGAGTTTATCGATTTGGAAGAAATTAGATTTAAAGCTAATTTCATGAATGAAACATTCATCAAATCAAACGACCTACTACGCCGCCATCTTGTTTGTTTACATTTGTTCATAAGCATTTTCCTTAAATTCGGTAAGCACGGGAAAGAGCAACCTTACAGAATTTAGGAAATTCTTTACGTTTGGTGAGCATTTTCTCAAATTTGTGCTAAATTTGACAAAATGGAATGCAACTTGACCATATTTGCTAAAGTTGGCGTTCCTAAATTTCGTAAGCAAAATGCAAAATCGAAAACGGCTTTAAAGCCGTTATCGTTTTTGTCACTTGTGCTTACGCTCGATAAGAAATGCTAATCCAGTTTTAGCACGAATTTTGTACATAAACGAACGTTTGTTTACAAATATTTTGATCAGCTGTTGTGATGGAGCACGTGGTTTTGGAATAAACAGAAATAAAAAATAATAACAAATGGTTTATATTACAAATAATTGATCAACTATTGTGACGGAGTTTATCGAATTGGAAGAAATTAGATTTAAAGCTAATTTTATGAATGAAACATTATTCATCAAATCAAATGAGCCTCGACGCCACCATCTTGTTTGTTTACATTTTTTCATAAGCATTTTCCTAAATTCGGCAAGCACGGGAAATAGCAACCTTACAGAATTTAGGAAATTCCTTACGTTTGGTGAGCATTTTCCTAAATTAGTGCTAAATTTGACATAAACGACGCAAACTTTAGCATTTCTTAAGTTTCGTAAGCACAAATGCGAACACGAATACGTAAATGTAAACAAACAAGATGGCGGCGTAGAGGTCCGTTTGATTTGATGAAGGTTTCATTCATAAAA
>JABUQX010006719.1:40000-52500 GCA_015478945.1 Trachelipus rathkii
AAAACTATAAATAGCTATAATTTACAAAAATGGTATCAAAAAATTTTTTGAATTTATTTTTACTGATTAACATATAATTTAAATTTATATTTTCAGTAAAAATATGAAAAAAAATACTAGGAAAAACTTAACGGTAATTGTTACCCAGAGGGTTGTCACCCCCGATTTTTATGAAAATCGCAGGATATACTGTAAAAAAATAATAAAGAATAGTGAAAACGAAAATCGTCGCACTCCTTAGGAAAAAAAGTTAGCCTCTCAAAGTTGTCAAAAATCCCATAGGATGTGTTATTAAAAAAAAAACATTTTTTTTTGAAAATCACAGGATATATATACTGAAAAAAAATAATAAAGAAGAATAGTGAAAACGAAAATCGGCAGTTTCTTTAGGAAAAAAGTTACAGCCTCTGAAAGTTTAAAATTTTCCCATAGACTTTATAATAAAAATTAGTGGGCCTCGTGCTCGTTTTAGGGCCATCCTAGTTCAGGTTATGATAAGATTTGTTAATTCTACATAGATTTTCTCTGTGTATACCTAACAAAACTTATCATAACCTGACTTAGAGGGCCTGAAATGAGACCTAACCTGGATCGATCAATATTGAAAAGTCTATGGGGTTTTTAACAACTTTGAGAGGCTGTAACTTTTTTTCATAAAGAGAGCGACAATTTTCATTTACACTATTCTTCATTATTATTTTTTTAGAGTATATCCTGTGATTTTCATAAAAATCGGGGGTGACAACCCTCTGGGTAACAATTACCAACGTAACTTTTTGACTTTTTTTCGTTCGTGTAGAGATGAAGAATGACGGTTGAAATGCGTTTCAACCTATCAATACATTGATATTTATTATTTATCTATATTATAATTTTTATCGATTATTGACGATTTTATTTTATTGAAAAAATGTTTGTAAAAAATTAAAAATATTTAAATTAATAATAATTGGAAAATATTTTCTACATAATGTAAAAAGAAAAATAATTTAATATATATATATATATATATATATATATATATATATATATATATATATATATATATATATATATATATATATATATATATATATATATATATATATATATATCACAGGGATGGGGAGTCGGGAGTCGAGCGTTTTCAAGGGGTAGGGATAGGGTTGGGAAAAAAAACCTTTCTTTCAAATCATGTTTTTTTCAGTTTTTTTCATTAAATGTATTTTTAAAAATATAAGGAGGGTAATATGATATTTCACTTGAGTATTTTCATTTTTCAAATATGAGGATACCTGAAATTAAACAAATATTCCATTTTGATTTATAAAATACAGTAGCAGAACTACCTTTCTCTTATATTTTATCAATTGTTTTCATTAAAATTTATTGTAGATTATAGCCTGCAGACTGCTGTTTGTAGGCTTCTACTTACTAATTTTACTATGTATTTTACATTTGTATCATATAATTATATTTATAATTTACTTTTGAATATTAATGTAGATTATATTTATATAGAATGAGTCTGAATGACAAAACTCAAAAGTGACTTAAGGGATGCAAATGAAATAATAAAAATATTGAAATTAAAATTATACCAAGATTGTAAATGAAGGAGGATGAGTGAATGACTAAGTTAAATATTTGGCTTTAGAATATCAACTTTTGATTTACTAATCACTAGTCCCCACTCCCTAAACCCCAGTCACTACTGAGTACTGACTACTGTGCTGTGACTACTGTCAAGCTCATTATCACTGGGCTCATCAGCGTGATTAGCCACAATTAATTTTTATATGACTGATAAGTCTGATATCTCAGAGTCGTATAAAGTATCGTGTGAGAATGACAGTGGTGAAGGAGCATGGGCAGTAACAGGACTCTTAAGCTTAGCTGCCTTGGCATAATCATCTCTCTCAGTTTTCAAATTTTCAGAATTTTCTAGTTATGAGCAATAAATACTAGTTTTGCAAAGTCTACACAACAAAAGTTACATTTCATGCGAGGGCCTTTGCTACCTTTTATTTCCTTAAAAAGTACGGTCCAACTTTTTGCATGTGACATTTCTAAATTCTGATTAAATAATTATGATAAAAATGTTACTGAAAGCTGAAACAGAGTAAGAAAACATTAATGAAGCCACAAACAAAATATTATGAATATCAAAATTCAGAATACAAATAATATGGAAAACCCATAAAAATTTTGAACACAAACTCAGGGGCTTCAACCTTGTAAGAAATTGGAACCAAAAAATGTCCAAATTAGAGCATATTTGCTAAAACTTATAATAAAATTATTCAAACATGTAAATTCCCCAACTTAATTGAAAAAAACGAAAAAAAACAATTTTTACTTGTTTTTTTCAGGCTGTGTTTTTTTTATAAAAACTGTTGTTTTTTTTTCATGAAAAAAACGTTTTTTTTTGAAAAAACAAGCTTGTTTTTTTCCTTTCCCAACCCTAGATATGACTGATAAGTCTGATATCTCAGAGTCGTATGAAGTATTGTATGAGAATGATAGTGGTGAAGGAGCAGGGGCAGTAACAGGACTCTTAAGCTTAGTTGCCTCAGCATAATCATCTCTCCCAGTTGGCAAATTTTCAGAATTTCCTAGTTCTAGATTATGAGCAATAAATACTAGTTTGGCAATGGCTACAAAACAAAAGTTACATTTCATGCGAGGGCCTTTGCTACCTTTTATTTCCTTAAAAAGCACAGTCACACGACTTTTTGCACATGGCATTTCTAAATTCTGATTAAATAATTATGATAAAAATGTTACTGAAAGCTGAAACAGAGTTAGAAAACATTAATGAAGCCACAAACAAAATATTATGAATATCAAAATTCAGAATATAAAATAAAAATATGGAAAACCCATAAAAATTTTGAACATAAACTCATGGGTTTTTCAACCTTGTAGGAAATTGGAATCAAAAAATGTCCAAATTAGAGCATATTTGCTAAAACTTATAATAAAATTGTTCAAACATGTAAATTCCACAACTTAATTGAAAAAAAAAAAAAAGACAAATTTTTACTCGTTTTTTTTTCATGAAAAAAAGTTTTTTTTTTGTTCGGAAAAAAATGAGCTTGTTTTTTTCCTTTTCCAACCCTAGTAGGGTTGGGGAAAAAAACGTTTTTTTTCAAATGTTTTTTTTTTTTAAGAAAATTTTTTTTTTTTTCATTTTTTTCGCTTTTTTCATTAAATGTATTTTTAAAAATATAAAGAGAGTACTCTATGATATTTCCTTGAGTATTTTCATTTTTCAAATATAAGGATACTTGAAATTAAACAAATATTCCATTATGATTTATAAAATAGCAGAACTAACTTTCTCTTATATTTTATCAATTGTTTTCGTTACAATTTACAGTAGGTTGTAGCCTGCAGACTGCTGTTTGTAGGCTTCTACTTACTAATTTTACATTTGTATCATATAATCATATTTATAATTTACTTTTAAATATTAATGTATATTATATATATTATATTTATATAGAATGAGTCTGCATGACAAAACTCAAAAGTGACTTAAGGGATGCAAATGAAATAATAAAAATATTGAAATTAAAATTATACCAAGATTGTAAATGAAGGAGGATGAGTGAATGACTAAGTTAAATATTTGGCTTTAGAATATCAACTTTTGATTTACTAATCACTAGTCCCCACTCCCTAAACCCCAGTCACTACTGAGTACTGACTACTGTGCTGTGACTACTGTCAAGCTCATTATTACTGGGCTCATCAGCGTTATCAGCCACATTTAATTTTGATATGACTGATAAGTCTGATACCTCAGTCGTATGAAGTATCGTGTGAGAATGACAGTGGTGAAGGAGCATGGGCAGTAACAGGACTCAAGCTTAGCTGCCTTAGCATAATCATCTCTCTCAGTTGGCAAATTTTCAGAATTTCCTAGTTCTAGATTATGAGCAATAAATACTAGCTTTGCAATGTCTACACAACAAAAGTTATATTTCATGCTAGGGCCTTTTCTACCTTTTATTTCCTTAAAAAGTACAGTCACACAACTTTTTGCATGTGGCAATTCTAAATTCTGATTAAATAATTATGATAAAAATGTTACTGAAAGCTCAAACTGAGTAAGAAATCATTAATGAAGCCACAAACAAAATATTATGAATATCAAAATTCAGAATATAAAATAAAAATATGGAAAAACCCATAAAAATTTTGAACACAAACTCAGGGGCTTCCACCTTGTAGGAAATTGGAACCAAAAAATGTCCAAATTAGAGCATATTTGCTTAAATTTATAATATAATTGTTCAAACATGTAAATTCCACAATTTAATTGAAAAAAAAATGAAAAAAACAAATTTTTTACTTATTTTTTCAGGCTGTTTTTTTTTTTTCATAAAAAAAACCGTTTTTTTCTTAAAAAAATGAGCTTGTTTTTTTCCTTTCCCAACCTTAGTTGAGAGTTAGATAAACAGGAGAGAAAGAAGTGGAATGTTCCCTCTGGAACCTGGTTACAGTTTTGACAGATGTTTGTGGTTTGGTTAAGGTTGAATCTATGTTTGTAATATTGTAAGTTAGGATAGTAGCTGCATCTTAGCTTTGCCAAGGATGACTGACTAGTTCTTTGTAGTGAGTTGAATTGTGGTTGTGTGGATTTGTTTGTTGTATGTTGTGTTGTTTGGTGGAGGTGGAACATTGTTGAAAATTTGTTTGTAATATAGAGCTGGTGAAGGTTGTTTGAGTCTGTGGTGGTAGGGGTTAGAGATTGCAATGTGGCATGGGTATTTTGCTTTTGGAAAAGAATTGTGTGCCTATCATGTCCAGGTGTGTGTCTGTGGGTAGAATTTTGGTTTCTTCGTGTAGGTGTTGTTGTTGTGCATCCTGTTAATGATTCTTAGAGCTTTGTTTTGTGTCTTAGTTTTTATTGTTTTTAGTCAGTAGTGGGTGCCAAGTTGGAGAAGCATAGTTTAGAGTCAGGAGAATGTAGTGTTTGTATATGGTGGTGGATGTTGGTTTATTGTTTGTGGAGTCTGTGTCAGCAATGGTTCTTAATATGTACAGTTTCTTGTTTTCTAATGAAATTGTTGTCTGTGTGTTTTGTGAAGGTGAGACGCATGTCAAGTGTTACTCTGAGGATTTTGGGAGTTTTGTTAAAGGGTATAGCAATGTTGTTTGATGTTGGTTGATGTATTGTTGTGTCAGGTTTGTGGCTGTGTTTAGGTTCTTGTGTGTAGTGGCTATGGTGATGTCATCTGCATAGGTGGTTATGATTGTGTGATCTGTTTGTGGTTGTGGGAGATGGGCCATAAATAGGTTGAATAGTGTGGGGGATAGTATTGCGCCTTGGGGTACTCCGTTGTTGATGTTTACTGTTCTGGATTTTGTATTGTTTGTTTGTATTTGTGCTCTTCGTCTTGATAAGTTGAAAATCCATTTCTTTAGTTTAGTGGGGATGTTAGATTTTGTTATTTTGTGGATCAAGTTATGTTTGAGTACTGTATTGAATGCTTTGTTGATGTCAATTGCTATGATTATTGTTTTATGGGTTGGTTTTGAGTTTAGACCATTGATTGTGTGTTGTACAATGTTTATGAGTGGGGTTCTAGTTGAGTGATTTTGCTTGAAACTGTGTTGGAATTTGTTTGATGTTTTGAGTTATTTTTAATGTTTTTTTTTCTAGTAGTTTGCATAGTGTTGATAATAGAGAGATGGGGCGATATGGTTTGGGTATAATGTAGGGACGTACTGGAACCAGAACTTTTAGCAACAATCATGAAAAATGTCCCTTTATTAAAGCCATTTTTGTTTTTTCGCTTTTGTGCTTACGAAGCGTAAGAAATGCTAGAGTTTGCGTTAGTTTTTGTCAAACAGCGCGAAATCGTGAAAAATGCTCACCAAACGTAAGGAATTTCCTTAATTCTGTAAGGTTGCTATTTCCTGTGCTTGCTGAATTTAAGCACATTCTTATGAAAAATGTAAACAAACAATATGACGGCATGGTAGGTCTGTTTGATTTGATGAATGTTTCATTCAATAAAATTAGCTTTAAATCTATTTTCTTTCAAATCGATAAACTCCATCACAATAGTTTATTAATTATTTGTAATATAAACCATTTGTTATTTTTTTATTTGTTTATTCCAAAACTACGTGGTCCATCACAACAGCTGATTCCAAATCTTTGTAAACAAAAGCAACTTTTATGAGAAATCGTGTTCGTTTATGCACAAAATTCGTGCTAAAACTGGGTAAGCATTTTTTATCGAGAGCAATCACTGATGATAAAAATGATAACAGTCTTAATTGGTAGCTAAAAGAATTCTCGCCTGCCCTGCTTCATCAGTTTATTCTGAGAGGCTTTTTTCAGAAGCGGGAACGTGTTTGAGGATAAGAGATCACGTTTAACTCCACAACATGGAGAACAACTTATTTTCTTACACCACAACATTTCAAAATTCAAATAAGTTCATTTTTAAATAAGAAAATTATTTAATCATGTTTTTAAATTTTTAAAATTATTGCTTAAACAGTTTAGTTAATATTTTGTTTTGTAGTAGTTTCTACTTTAAAGTTAATTTTTTAAAATAATAATAATAATAATAATAATAATACCTTGTACAAATTTTTTTTATCTCCAGGTCTAGACTCGAAGAGTATTAAAGCTACCAGTTTGATTTTGAAAATATTTTTCATTTTTAAAGTTTTCAAAAGTATAGATTCAAGCTCATTCCATCATGATATTTGTTCACATATATCAATTTCTATATTCATTTTATTTGCAGAAGTCATATGTTGAGCGAAATGAAGATCAATTAACCGAATTTTTTTAAGAAGACATTGAAAAAGTGGAAAGTTCCCTGGCAAATACCAGCCAGAACGCAATTTAGCTTCTGGCGAACTGGAACTTTTAAAAAAATCGAGGTTCCGTGCCGGAACAATGGTTTTCTGGCACATGCCCTAGTATAATGGGAATGAAAGTTTTTGGCTGATGAGCTGTTATATCATTAGTGCAATTGAGTTAAAGCTGTATTCCCTAGGTGTTTGTTTGAGATTCTGGGCAGTTGCAGTGAGTTTTTAAGTGTCTTTATGTTTTCTTAAGGTCATGTTGGGGTTATTTCTATGTTGGGTTGTGGTGAGTTTAATTTTCCTGAGCAGATTTTGACTGCCATTTTTCCTGTTTTGAGGTGTGGTTGGTTTTTGACTTCTTGTTTGCTAAGTGAGTTTCAAGATGTTTGGGTGTTATTTGTTGGGATTTATATTTGTAAATGTTTTAGGCTTTTGATGGATTTGTGAGTGCGTGTTTGTTGGTTGTTTAAAGTTTTTAGCATATTTATTGTTTTTCCAACATTCTGGTGTTATTTGTGTGTTGGATGAACATCTTGGTGAGGAAGGTTTGGAAGTTGTTTGAAGAATGTTAGCTTGTTAAGTATATGATTTGGGTGTTTAGGGTGTTAATCTGTGTTGTCATTTGGAGTGATATGGGTATTATTTTTCTGAGTGAGTTGCATTGTTTGATTAGTTGTTCTGTTTCAGGTGTTAGGATTGGGTTGTATTTTTTTATGTATCCTCTGAGAATGGCTTTGTTAGCTGCTTTTTGAATTAGAGAAGTGAAATTTTGTATGGCTTTGTTGAGTGTTGATGTGTTTGGGATATTTAGGGGATGTATGTTGTTTTCTATATGGTTGGTGAATTGTGTCCAGTCTGCTTTTTTGTGTTTTTCTGAGTGGGTAGTTTGGTTTGTTAACATTTTGGTATTTTATGATGATGGGTAGGTGGTTGGAGGTTAGATCGGTTTGCATTGACCAGTGGAGTTGTGTGTAAATTTGGTGAACATAGTGTCATGTCTAGTGATGTGCATGTTTGGTTGGTTTGAGGTGGGTTTCTAGTGTGGCTGTTCATGTTGTTTAGGATGTTGAGGTTTTCAAGGTTGACTATGATGTGGGTTCCTCTTTGGTTTGTTTCTTGGGCATTGTACCATGTAGGGTGGTCAGCATTAAAGTCCTCCCATTATGAGGTTTGGTAGGTGGGAGATTTCGGAGAGGTTTGGTTTATAATTTCTGGGACATTGTGGTGGGGAATGTAGAGGTTTATTATATTGTGTGGTTTTTTGTGTATCATTATTGTGAATGACTGTAATTTTGTGGTGTTGTAGTTTGTAAAGAGGTGTTTGTGTATGATAGGGATTTGAGTATAAGGGTTAGTAGAGTGTGGTTTCTGGGGGTTTGGGGTGTGAAGATGGCATCACAGCCATAGAATTTTGGTTCTGGATATTTATCAGGTAGGTAGGTAGGCTTCTTGTATCATGGCTATGTGTATGTTGTTTTGTTTTAGAAAGATTTCTATTTCTTTGGTTTTGTTGTGTAGTCCGTTTGTGTTGAATTTGTAATATGTTTATATTGTGTGTTTGCTTGTGTGATGTGGGGGTTGTTGTCGGTGGAGTGCAGACTAGGCAGATCCAATTGTGTTTTGAAGGGGGTAGTGTGGTGAGTTAGGAACAATGTTTGCGGATCCATTGTTTGCATCTATTGCAGTGTTAGGGAGAGTTAATGGAAAGAAGTCCCTGATTAATACTGAGCCTGAGTCCCCAAACCACCCAATAAATTTAGAAAGTGAGATCAGAAACTAATACAGCGTCAAAGATCAGAGACTAAAAGGAACTGTCTGTTAATGGATTAATTCTGATAGAAAGAGAAAAATTAGTCAGTTAGTATGTCTACTATCTATCTACTACTGTGGTGAATGAAAGTGTTAAGAGGTTAGTCTGTTAATAAATTACTAAATGGTTAATTTATCTATCTACCCCCACCACTGTTATATGCTCAATGGAGAACTACTTTCACTAACGGTTACCGCATATTCACCTGAACTATCCAAAATGCATTCCCTGCAACACACGAATTCCTCCTCTGATAGATCCACCTTGAAGTGAGTGGAACCCTCCTTGAATTAAAGGACCCTCCTTGAATAGACAAGGTAGAATGAAGATCTTTAATAGGGGGGTAAAAACAAGTATGTCTTAAAATAACGTTTATTAAATTAATGGGGGGGGGGTAATCTAAGTGTGACGATTCTGAGTATCTGTTAGCTGCAGGTTTGGTCTAAGAAGTAGACCCAAGTTCGAGTTTCAGAGTAAGGGTTAGTTTACTACTGGAACAAGAAGGTTAATATGTGTGTGAAAAAGAGGATGCAAAATATATAGAACAAACAGGGGTAACTAAACTTGTTTGTTCTTGTCTTGAGTTGCACTGCAAGTGACTGGTTGGTGACGGAATGGCACAATGATCCCAGGAATGGCACAATGATCCCAGGAATGGCACAATGATCCCAGGAATGGCACAATGATCCCAGGAATGGCACAATGATCCCAGGAATGGCACAATGATCCCAGGAATGGCACAATGATCCCAGGAATGGCACAATGATCCCAGGAATGGCACAATAATCCCAGGAATGGCACAGTAATCCCAGGAATGGCACAATGAACCCAGGAATGGCACAATTATCCCAGGAATGGCACAATGAACCCAGGAATGGCACAATTATCCCAGGAATGGCACAGTAATCCCAGGAATGGCACAGTAATCCCAGGAATGGCACAATGAACCCAGAATAAAACCTGTTTGAAAGTAATAAGAATAGGCATGATATATATATACATGTGCTCCATAGCAGACAACAAAACGAATTAATACTGAAAATGGCACATACCCTAGGGGATTAATGAATCCCTCTGAAAGGGTTACTGGAGATCTGAATAACTGGGTCTGGTTGGGTATTGAACTGCTGAAAATATACAGACAAGTGAGAATAAGCCACACACAATGAAGCACCACACATCTAAAAAAGAACAGAAGCTATAAACCACATAAATAAATGTTACATTATCTTACCTTTTCAGGTATGTGGGAATCCTTGTCAACCAAGGAGATAACAATCAATATAATAGTGTGGTGCGGAAAAATCAAAATATGTGCCACACGGAAAATAAAAAAATTTCTGGAAGTGACTAATACTACTATATCATAAGCCTAAAAAAACAAAAAATTAGTAGCTTGGGGAAGAAAACAAGTCATGATTAGAAGGCAAATATATAAATAAATTGTATACACCAAAATATATTAGGATGCTGAATATATTAGGGTAGACCAAGATATATTAGGGTGGGCCTCGAGTTGCTGCGACAGCAACCCCAACAACAGTATGGATTTTTTCATTATTTTATTTGGCAATATTGGACATATTTAGATTCTAGGTCTGGGGTTTATTTGTGTCACTGGCTTTTTAGGAGTAAGGCTGAAGCATAAGTCGGGGAAAGTATACCTCATGATGAGTAGACGGTGAAAATAAGTAGGTGACTGGTGGAGAGTCCTTGGGAATGATCTTTGACTTGTCTGAAGCGTCGGCAGCGCATATGCACTTTCGCTGTGAATCCACATTTTCTCTTGTGGTCGGGGGGGGGGGTGGAGAGCTTACTGAAGATCACCTCTGTATGATGAGGATCTTGTAGTATGGACTTTCATGGCAAGTCCTCTCACTATACCGTCCATATATATATATATATATATTGGGATGTACCGATAGTATCGTATCGGTAGTATCGGCCATTCTTGATGGTATGGTATCGGTATCGGTTAAAATGGCCGATACTTAGCCGATACTTCTACTTTTTAGGTGAAAATTATGAGAAACTTTAGATTCAATAATAAATCTAGTTCGATATAGATAGCTAGTACCTTAGTTATGTTTTGTTTTTTTCCTCGATTCCTTTTTAACTTAGATTTTTAGCGTTTCTCCAACTTGGTCTTAAACGCAAAATACCTATTTGGACAGCCATTATTATAATTTATACAGATTTATCTACTTTTTTAGTTGATCAATAGTATTTTTTTTTTGTACGCTATTTCGTGAGTGCGTGAGTGTTTTTTTTTAAACTTCTGGATTATTCATATTTAGATATTTGCTGTAAATAGGGTTTTATCGTTTTAAATTTAGGTTTTAGCGTCGAATATTTTTCCTCATTTCTCCTTTGGTTTTTGTCTATTTGTTTGTTTTTTTTTTTTTTTTTTTTTGATTGCGTGTGCGTGTGCGTGTATGATAGAAGATTTGCACAGGCGTGGCTTTCTTTTGACTTTACCAACATCAATGGCTTGCACTCTAACTCTGCATCCATGGAATACTACCTCTCTAACTCTAAACCTAATTTTATGTTCTTGTCTGAGAAGCAGATGGCTAAGAATTCATTCTTCAACTCGTTTAATATATCCAACTATAATTATTTTATAATTCCGTTTGCCAGGGTGGAGTATGTTCCTATGTAAATATAAACATTCCTATAACACGTCTCGAAAATCTCGAATCCCTAACTTCGATGTTCTGGGCTTAAAATCTTTCTTTCTTCTACTACATTAATCTTTGCTTCTGCTATTGTTCTCCTAACAGAACAGATTTCATGCTTTTTTTGATTACCTATTACTCTCACAGAACGGTTTTTATATCTTCTGCATCCAAATACTGAGGTCTCTATTTAGGGGATTTCATACAAAAATGAATTGTTGGGTTCCTCTCGTATGATTTAGGTGGGGAGAAGCCGAATCATTCAGTATTCTTAACGATCTGGAGCAAACTGATTAAATAACATACACATATTACGGGATCGTCCGCAACGCGTTCTTGAACAACTTGAACTATTGTTCACCACTAGTCCTTCTCGTCTTATAAATACACCACTTCGCGTCCTATCGTAAATCTGACGCACAACTTATATCACTTAATTTTAATACTCTCTCTCCACATCTCCATCCTGCATAATGCGGTTTTTCTGGCACTTTGTTCGGGCCGATTGGGGGGCATAATGGCGTTGCTTCTACGCTAACTATAATTGAAGTGACTGGTTTGACTCTTAAGACGCTTCAGATTCTGCCGATAAAGTGGAACTGTAATTGTTAATGGGATGAGCAGGTTCATTCCTGTCTTGGACTAATCTTTTTCTCCTCAAAAATCCATGGTTCGATCGTGCTTGTTTCCTGGCCATTCAGGCAAGAGACAATGCTTATCGGGTGCGGAAAAATTCTCGTTCTCCACTATCACTGCTTGCCACTTTTCCATTCAGCTAGAAATCGTTCCAGGGATACTCTTCGACGAGCAAGCGGACTTCATTAAACGAAAATGCGCTGACCTCTCTTGGTTCTCCTACTGACACATCTCTCTGGCCTCTGCCCAAAAACATCTCTATACACTTCTGTAATCATACCTTCCCTCTCTTTATTTGCTCTGATGATTCTGTTGTTAATACTTCCAACTGAAAAGGCAATCATCTCTTCGTCCTCATTTTTTTCATCCATTTGCACCCTGGATGATTCTGGTATTCTTCTTCTAATCCTTCTTCCATTTCAGGTGTCCTATGCTTTACTGTCATTTTATTTTGATCGGGTGGGCATGGGCTCCTGAAATCAATGAAAGTTAGGAAGGCGGGTTGCCCGGATGGAATTCCTCTCCGAGTTTTGAGGGAGTGTGCTTCTGAGCTGACG
>JABUQX010006719.1:57500-59020 GCA_015478945.1 Trachelipus rathkii
CGATTTCTAGTGAAATGAAATTAGCGAGAGTGATAGGAGAACGAGAATTTTTCCCACCCCCGATAAGCGCTGTCTCTAGCCTGAATGGCCAGAGAACAGGCACGATCGAACATGGATTATGAAGGAGAGAAAGATTTAGTGAAGAAGGAATGAACCTGCTCATCCCGTCAACGATTAAAGCTCCCACACCTTAGTGGCAGAAGCCGAGCGTCATCAGAGTCAAGCAGTCATTCAATTATAGTTAGCGTAAAACGACGCAAAGCCCCCCAATCACCCCGATCAAAGTGCCAGAAAAAACGCATAGGCAGGATGGAGCTGTTGGAGAGAAAGTATTAAAGTTAAGAGATATAAGGTTGTGGTCAGATTTACCAATAGGAGAGAAGGTGGTGTATTTAGAGAGAAGGACTAGTGGTGAAACATAGGTCAAGTGTGTTCAAGAATTGGTTTAGGACGATCCGGATGTGTGTAGGATTCTTTGATTAAGTTGCTCCAGATCGTTGAGAAATGCTGAAATGATTCGGCCTCTCCCCACCTAAATCAGTTATGGAGGACCCCAACCATTCAGTGTTGTGTCCAATGGAAATCCCCTAAATAGAGGACTCAGTATTTGGATGAAAGATATAACAGTCTCGTGAGGGGTAGTAAGAAATTCAAAGAAAGAGTGAAAATCTGTTCTGTTAGGAGAACAGTAGCAGAAGCACAAGATATTGTAGTAGAAGGAAGAAGATTTTAAGCCACAGAGCATCGAGTTAGGAGATTCGAAATTCACGAGACGATGTTACAGGAGTATTAATGTTTCCATATATATATAATTATATATTATATATTATATATATATATAGTTATATAATATATTATATTATATTATATATATACTATAATATATATATATCTATTATAATATTATATTATAATATATATATATATATATATATATATATATATATATATTAGGGATGTGCGATAATGAAAAATAAAACAAATACCAAATATTCGGCTAAAAGTATTCGCCCGAATACCGAATATTCCGGCCGAATAATCACTTGGCTATTCGGCCGAATAGTTATTTCAAGTTCGGTCATCCATTTGGGAAAAAATAAAGAAAACTTACACTGGTCAACAAAAAAAAGGTGAAATTTTTCTTGGATGGACTTTTGTAGCAGATATATAGTAATTCGGAGGTGCTGATTCCATATATAATCTCGGATTTGCTGTATCACATCCCATTTTCGTGCAATCATGGATCCCTATTTTTTGCATATTCCCTAGGAATGACAAATTCATGTGCGCACTACGTAGGCTGTATGACGTTACCTTCCGCAATCTCTACAGTAGCAGCAAGTTTACTGCGGTCGATATTTGGAAGCATGTGGTAACTTTAGTCCGTCTACACATGTATGGATGCCAATGACCTGATGATGTCTATATCCATCTGAAATACAGTCGGACTGTCCGTCATTGTTCACCCAGGGTGAACTAACGATCTTGTATGAGAGTTGTATTTGCCGAAGTGTTCCTGA
>JABUQX010006720.1:0-42168 GCA_015478945.1 Trachelipus rathkii
ATGGTCTCCGAACCCCCGCTCTTTGTCTTGGTTGTCCCGCGGTCCTCCGACCATCCCCTCCGGAGTATGAAACGTCCCCCCCTCCCGTTTCTCCATAGCTCGAGCCCCCTAAAAAAGGTAAATACTCCATTTTAGGGTGCTCGTTGACTCACTGTCCCGTAAAAATAGCCCAAACGTTACTGATCCACGACCGTAAAACAGCTCAAACTTTTACTGATAGACTTTTTACTGAAGCTCCGAAAGATATATATATATTATATATAATATATATATATATATATATTAATATATATTATATATAATAATATATATATTATATATATATATATAAATATATATATATATTATAATATATATATATATATACCTCAACAATCACCCAACCAGTCTAAAACTGTTTTTGGACTAAAATCAACCTTACATTATACCTTTGCACTGTTACATCTTTAAAAAATAAAACCAATGCCATAAAAAAAACTACAAACTCCAACCGTTGGCCCATATATAAAAACAAAATCACTTATCTCATTTCTAAACTTACGTCCTGACAACCCACTAAAGGATCAACCGACCGAATATTGAAAGTCGAAACCAATACTTGAATTTGATGTTCCGTTAACAGTGTTCCAACTCAAAAATTCAGAAGGCACAGATTATAAAAAAAGAAGTCAAAAATGCCAATATTGATAAAAAAGCAAATACGGTTCAAAAAATCAAAAAAATAAGAACACGCGTTTATTAAAATTTTGCACTAAAGTAGCAATACGCCACTAGATCTATTGCAAAATCCACCAAATTGGCATCACTGGTTATATTCATATCTCTTACAAATAATCATTTACAACAAATCGATTTAATATTACAATATCATGTATGTTAATTCCATAAAATATCGAGTGGGCTTAGTTTTTATTTTTCTGCTGCCGAAAGGTGTAAAATAAAGCCTATATATATATATATATATTATATTATATATATATATATATATATATATATATAAATATATATATATATATATATATATATATATATAATATATTTATAATTTATATAATATATATAAATATATAATTATAAATATATAATAATAATATAGATATATATATATCATAATATATATATATATATAAAAGAACGCCTCGTGGCGCAGAGGTGAGTCGCCGACTCTCATACAGAAGACCTGGTTCAAATCCTTCCTCGTAGCAGGGATTATCAACCTGGCGGTATATATTAGAAAACTCGACTGCAAAACACGTTGGAGGCCATGGTTGGGATAGCCGCCTAAAGTTCGATTTCCTGTGTGTTGACAGATACTGGGATAAAGCACGTAAAAGTAGTTCTATATAATATATATATATATATATATATATATATATATATAATATAACATATGTATATAATATATATATATATATATTACACTTATTTTATAAATTGTTTCATTACATAAATATTTAATATTCAAAATTGTCCTTATATTTTAGTTATTATATTTACTTAATTATTATAGTATTTTCTGATTATGAATAGTAATGTAAATTTCTTAAATAATTTAAAGTCTCGAAGATTTATGCGTTCGCATTGTTAATTTGCTATGTGTAAGCTCAGTTGAATTATGCTGTTGGTGAGAAATTATGTCCGACAACGAGTCTGTTGATGAGTCCCCTTCCGTGAATATTTTGGAAAAGAAAAATATAATTTTGCCCAATTATAACTAGTATTAAAAATTTATTTATAATTAGTTATATATGTTTGTCAATACTTTAATGTTATAAATATTTATAAACATGCTTGCTATAAAAAATATATAACGAAAAGAATGTCTCCTGAGGCCTGGGTATGCACGGGCAGGTAACGGTATTTTATAGAATCACTGCAAGTATTTGAATTCGCTCGTTTTTATATAAAGACAACTCACAAAAGTGACAAATATATTTTGGAATAAAACAACTAAAAATATATTGTAATAAGTGTTAAAAATTAGTACAAAGCCTATGCTTAATTAATACAGGTAAAAAATAAACAATGTATTTACTGATCTACATTCAAACCACCCACTTTAAATCTGGAATTTGAAATATTAATAACGAAATCATACCTTGTTAATTAAAATAACTGGAATAAAATTCTTCAGGTGAAAATATTAAATATAATAAAAAAAAACAAAAATATGTAAAAGCGTATCACACAACCTCCAACGAACTTGAGTGGCCTATTCTGTTTTGAATGTTTTCTGACATTATTTATTTCATGAAATTCACAATTCTAAACCCGGCCCCTTTTCCAAGTGTTGCCATATTGCGGGCACTTTGAAAACCTGAAAAATATTTTGTCTATAACTTCTAATATTTATTATTACTGTTATTATTATTAAATTGTGTTGTTTATTTAATGTAACATTAGATTTAATAATTTATTTTCAAGATGTTTTAAAATTTATGTTAGTAGTATATGTCATTCTCTGCAAAAGTATTTTATTTGTAAATATACGGATATTGGATATTAGGCTACTCAATTTACAATTATACGCGGTTTCTGATTTCCTCTCTTTCTCTCTCTCTCACTCAACTTAACAAACAAACATGTACGCAAAAGGTATTTTTTGTTTTCATTTATTTTACTGGCTTATAAATATCAAGACAACTCAACAGTGCTGATTATAAGAACAATATATGATAGGAAAGACCCATTTACATGTTGAAGCCAAATACAAGGAGTAATATTGTTTTTTATCAAGGTTTGGAAGTAAGGAAGAAATAGTTACCATGTATAGAGTTACCATACCGGAAGAAGCAATAAATAGTTACCAACCTGCTCCATTTTTAAAACAAAAGTACCGCTATAACATTATACCCAAACTGTCAAATATACGAATATAAATACCCTAAAAACTATTCTTCTCTTGTCTTAGATGTGACGCGGTATGTTGTAACTTGTGTGTTGTAACATAACTAACGTCCATACTGGATGTCAAATTTTGAGGAATCCGCAGATTCTTCTATCCCACCTATAAAATATCTTCTGATGCTGACATATATATATATATATATATATATATATATATATATATATATATATATATATATATATATATATATATATATATATATATATATAGCTGAATATATATCCACAGATATATATATATATTCTGATATCCTATAATATATATATATATATATATATATATATATATATATATATATATATATAAGGTTAAGATGCCCAGCCCTATAAGATTCTCCAAAATGTAAACAAAATCAAACTATGCCTTTACTTTGATGTAAATAAAACGCGTTTTGAAGTTTTATCCACGTGATTTTGAAAGGGGGAGGAGGGCAAGGGTAGAAGGTTAAGATGCCAGGCCCCATAAATTTTCTTAAAAAGGTGTAAATAAACACTTGAACACATGTTTAACCACGTGATTTAGAAAACGTGGTTTAAGGGGGTGGGGGAAAGGGGCATGTATGAAAATGTATTTATGACATCATAAAACTTGCTAGGCCTACGTCACGTATAAATTTAACAAGTCGTTGCAAATACCAATAGAATTCGAGGAAAATATAATTTCTTAAATATTGGTATAAATGTGTATTATGTATGCGTTTTTGTACCATTGTCAATATATACTTGATCTGTGTTAGCATTAATTAATACACCGTATTTTATATTAACATAATCTAATATTGTTATTAGATTTAATATCCATCACAATACTTCTACCTGGGTCTGCGATGTGTCGCATAATTGTTAAGATTATAACAATTTTTAAGATTATAACACTGTAACGTGAAGAAATTTTTAATTAACATTCTCTCTCTCTCTCTCTCTCTCTCTCTCTCTCTCTCTCTCTCTCTCTCTCTCTCTCTCTCTCTCTCTCTCTCTCTCTCTCTCTCTCTCTCTCTCTCTCTCATTGTGAAATATATTTTCAGGAACAGACTTTACAAATATTCTTTATCTCTCTCTCTCTCTCTCTCTCTCTCTCTCTCTCTCTCTCTCTCTCTCTCTCTCTCTCTCTCTCTCTCTCTCTCTCTCTCTCTCTCTCTCTCTCTCTCTCTCTCTCTCTCTTTAAAAATTATTTTCAGGGAACAGACTTTAGAAGCGTGATAACATTGTAACGAAAATAGTCATTAAAATTTCTCTCTCTCTCTCTCTCTCTCTCTCTCTCTCTCTCTCTCTCTCTCTCTCTCTCTCTCTCTCTCTCACACACACACACACACACACACACACACACACACACACACACACACACACACATAAATACGAGTTTGATTTGTTTTCAACCGTTTTTATCGTTATCAAGATTAGTAGCATATGTCCAGGAGCAGGATTTTGTATCCGAATCGAGTGTTGAGGATAATGACGAGTCTGATGCGGAACTAGGAGCGGAGCCGGACCTTATAAGTTTCATGGTGCAGATAAAGCGTTTTTTTTTGTTTTTTTTCATATATTACTAGTATATGATACTAGCACTTAATTAAGATAAGAACGAGAAAGATACGAAATATGAAAATATTAAAAATTTAATAATAAAGTAAGCAAAAACGTTCATTTTGCATGAGAAAGAAAACGAGATTTTAGTGCTAATGCGTGAAAGAAGTTAAGGTAACGTAAAAAATAATGTTTGTGGGTAAAATACGTTCCGTATTGTTTTTTTTTTTTTCATATATAGATTCTGTGTATACATAAAACATATAACCTGAACTTAGAGGACAGTAAACCGCAACCTAATACATATGGATCGACGATGCAGTAAAACTCAACCTAACCTATTGGGATCGGCGATGCAGTAAATTTCGATCTAACCTACATGGATCTAATTTGCCGTAACAATATTTCTTTTTTTTTCGGGTAAGATTTTTCACTACAGAAATTATCCCGGGGCGTCGTGTGTCTCGGGCGTTGCCATGAGTACGATGCGTAAAAAAGTAAGATATTATTAAATAATTAATTTTTTTTATATATTTAAAAAGAAAAATTTATCCTATTTATTCACACTAAATGTAATAACAATATAAGGTAATAGTTGAGTTCAGCAGATTGACGAAATATCGATTTTTTTCCGATAATCGGTTTTTATATATCCTTCGTCCCCATGTAAAAATACTAAAACAGAGGTGCCAAACCTCTCATATAAATTTAAATAGCCTACCAAAAAATAATTTCTTTAAATTCGTTTTAGGACCAATTAAGATTAGGTTATGATAAGTTTTGTTAATTATACACAATAAATCTGTGTCTACTTAACCAAACTTATCATAACCTTGATAATTTTTCGAATGTAGAAAGAAATGATGCACAAAAACGACGAATAATGTTGCTTATAAAAATAGCGTAAATTTGGCGTTTTTTATTAAAAACATTTGGCAACACTATTTATAGGAATATCAAAACAGCGATTTATTTTTTACAAATATCGATTTCTTTAGAATCTGTTGAGCTCAACTATTACCCAATATAATAATAATATATGAAAAAAAAAATTATTTATCTGCACTATGAAACTTATTGTGAAAGCTATAATTAATGTCTTGATATTTTAATTATTTTAGGGTAAATACATTAAATTTTTGGGTAAACTAACCTAACCTAAACCCAACCTAAATTAACCTAACCTGATATTAGCAGGAATTAATAATAATAAATGAAATAAAAAATTATTTATCTGCACTATGAAACTTATTATGAACGCGGAGCTGATGGTTATGGGACAGTCTCGATTGGCCCATATTGCTTCTTATTGTATTTATGTTATTTTATGTTACTCTGGAGTCCAAATAAAAGTCATAGGAGCTCTGTATTTTTAAATTGTATAGTCGTATATATTAAACAACTTTTTGTGCCAGATGGTCCATGAACCTATAAGACACAGGATTTAATATTAACTAACAATACAAAACAAATGCAAAGAAACGAAAACGGCTACAAGCCGTTTTCGTTTATTGTGCTAAAAAAATGCTTAAGTTTTCGTTCGTTTTTGTCAAACTTAGCTCAAAATCGTAAAAAAAAATGCTCACGAAACGTAAAGAATTCCTTAATTCTGTGTAATATACAATAAAATTCTGTATAAAATAGCAACCTTGCAGAATTAAGGAAATTCCATACGTTTGGTGAGCATTTTTTTACAGGCCGCTGTTCGACAAAACAGACTTTCAACTTTAGCACAAATGCAAACGAAAACAGCTTATGATGGATGGTTAAAGTCTAGGAGAATTTGAGATTGAGTAGACATAATATAGGTGGATTGCATGAATGTGGTATCTAGGCCCAAATTGCGAAGATTAATACGGAAAGATATTTGAATTTCGAAATAGCGTTTTTCGAATTTTCGAGACATGCTTAGTATAATTAACTGGGATAAAGAGTTTAAACCGGGACAGTCCCTGGGCGCGTACTTCTTTGAAATAGAAAAAATGTCAACAACTGAAAGACAATTTTTCCAGAGAGATCCCGCTATTTTCCCTTTTCAAATAATTATAATAGTTAATAAAATTATAAATTAAAAGATAACATAACGATAATGATTTTATATATATATATATATATATATATATATATATATATATATATATATATATATATATATATATATATATATATATATATATATATGCTATATATATATATATATATATATATATATATATATATAACATATATATATATATATATGGTCAGCGTCCCGAAAGCAACATGCATGTAACCAAAACTATTAATCTGCTACAGTAAGCGGAATACATTTTGGAATCAGCGTAAAGAGTTTAGTACTGAAACACTTTTAATAAATAAAAAAGTGTTTTTAAACTTAACAAAATGTTGGCGCGAAAAACTAAAAATATTTTAATGAAATAACCTTACGTTGCCCTTTAAATAATGGGTGGTGTTTAAAACTAAAGAATACCCAAGGATTGTACCACCAGTGCAGGAGTCCGGGGTCTCTCGGCCTTCCGGGGAGCTACGGGGTAGGATTATTCCCCCCTCGAAAAGGGAGGGTCTCCGGATCCCCGCTCTTTGTTTGGGTGTCTGGGGTTCCTCACCCTCACCTGGAAAATAGATATCGACTTTTATTCTTTATCTTTTCAACAGAATTGTGCCATATATATATATATATATATATATATATATATATTTATATATGTATATATATATATATATATATATATATATATATATATAATTTTGTGCACGTGAAAGAGATTTTGCGATTCAGACCCCGTTACAAATTTCCACGACCCCGTTATATTGAACTGTTTTAGAGATGGCAGGGTCTTTTGACAGAATTTTTTTCATTTAACACGGAGGCATATTGGTTTATTATTTGTGGCATTATATTTATTACGTGGTAACACTTAAATAATACGTTTCAGGGCTAACATTTTACGCATGAGTTTCAGAAAATGTATTCCTTTTACTGTAGTATTATTTAATAATTTTTAAGATACATATGACGGACAATGTAGCCTATATGTATATATATATATATATATATATATATATATATATATATATGTATATATATATATATATATATATATATATATATATATACCATATATATCTCATATATATATATATACTGTGAGAGAAAATCAAAGTTTGAATTTCTGCAGTTGCTTCAGTAAGATTTTTTAAGACATGTTTTGATCCAAAAATTTTCTTTGCTAGAACAAGTGCGAAACAATTGTTTAGATGTTTTGATCCATATGCTGAGGCGGAACTACGACAAACAAATTAAAGATGCCCACTGTGTAACCGATGCGAGGAGCAACATGGATACATTAAACTGTTTCCCGTTATGGTTCGTTTCTTCCAGCTATACGTAGGAGTTCAGGTATAGCTCCTTGACCTTCAATCTCTCATTTCAGAGACCTCTGACATTGTCGTAAATTATTTATTAAATTAAATTAAAAATTATGATTTACACAAAAAAGTAGTTGGTTTTTGTGGTGATAACACAAATTGTAATTTGGGGGCTCATGCAGAAAAGATAAATCTATGTTTTTAGAAGCTGCATACCTTAATTGATGTACTGAGTTAGTGGAATAAGGATGTTTCTCTTATATTCACCGCCTTTTGAGTGCAATATGAAGTAGAATTTGCCTCTATTAAATGTTGAAAGCATAATTGTAGAAATATATTGTAATATTTTTACATTTACACAATTCGAATGAAAAACTTAAGGGATTTTGCTATTTGTCAGATTGAGGTATAAACATCTGGACACAACAAAGCAGAATCAGCTTGCTTTAATGCCTGTTATCAAAAGAGTGTTGAAACTCTTTCCTGGACTGAAATCATACTTGCACGACGAATGAACCAAATGTCCAGAGGTTGAAAATGTTTTTGAAAATCCCACATGGTGAAATATGGCTTCATTTCCTTTATTCCCAGGCAGCTTCTTTTCAGAAAGTTGTTATGAAGATTGAAGGAGACAATATTTCAACCGTAGAAATTTTCTAGAAACATATCAATATTTAATAAACAGCCACAGTCGAGAAAAGACCATGTGTTTTTACTACATTCAGTTTAGGGCTGTATCAAGCAAGAAGAAGGGGAATGAAATTCTTGCATAGATAAGTTCAGCATTAATAGTTGTGTGGATTTTTATGACATTTTTGTTTGAGTACCTGGATCAAGTGGTCGGTTACACATTCAAAGTTTGCATTTATGGTTTGGATTTCGCTAATGAAAACCTTATTTTGTTTACCATAGTGAAGAAAGATGTCTTTTGCCTCCAGAAAAGGGGTTTTTGACCGCAAGAATGATTTAGATCTGTTTGACGAGTTTTGTTCGACCAAATATATAGGCGGGAAAGTAGACGAATGGAATGCTTAGAATCTGAGCAAACAGGGGGTGGAAGTATTTATTTACTTTCATGAGAATCATTAATATTTCTCATCAACATTAGTCAGCATTAGTTCAATATATCTTTTGTCTTCCTGGAACAAATGCCTCCACAAAACGTGCGTTTTCTCATGTAAATAAGACTACTTGGACTTCTAGAAAAAAACCAATATATATATACAACATATATATATATATATATATATACGTATATATATATATATATATATATATATATATATATATATATATATATATATATATATATATATATATATATATATATATATATATATAACTATATATATATATATACTCGCCTGTTTTACTTACGGCCCCCACAGACCAGAGGCCACAATGGGTTGTGAGATAAATAACTATAGGTGGGTCTAGCTTGTATATTTTAAATGTCAAAGAAAATTTGGATGGCGAAATGAATATTCAGTCAAAAATAAATAAAAATTAACACACACACACACACTTATGTGTATTTACTTTCTAACAAAATCATATTTTGTAAAGAATATTCAGTTCTTGAAGATAAGAGAAAAATAGAGTTACTGTTAAAGTGGGAAGATTCAGATAAGATATGGTATAATACCTTTTAGGTGTTATGAACCATAGAGTAGGAAAATGATGATGGAGAATGGGGTCCAGTTGGGAGGACAATCAATGAAGATATGGTGAACGGATTGCAAGGAGTATGCGACAAATATTTATAGATGGGAGGAGAGTCCACGATATATCAGTGGCTGTGAAACATATCGGGTGGCGGCTGTGCAGGCGTGCCCAAATGCATCGCCTCGTGCAAGCGTTTTCGTCCGGTGAGAGGAAGACCACTCCTGTATTCGACTTATAATAAGTTTCGCCTAAATGATCACTGGTTCAGTTCTCTTACCAATAAGACAGGGAAACCTTGTTTGAAGAAGGATAATAAATAATCAGTTAGGAGGAGACTTTGTCGAATAGCATCCGGAAGGTACACAGAACAGCTCCGAAAAGGGCTAAGGCATTTGGCCTCTCTGTGTGATTTCGTTGCTAGTTACTAGAGAGTCCAAACAAATATGATTGGTTTCAGACTGGAGGGTCGAAGAAATTGTTGTACAATGGATACCATTGTGTTTTTTTTTAAAATAGGTGGCTTTAAGCGCCTGAATGAGCAGATCTAAATAAATGACATAAGAGTGGTATTGGTTATGGTTAAGGAATAGAATTCGAGAAAGGGCAATCGTTATAGCCATTAGTTCTGCCGTAAAATGAGGGGGGAGGGTATGGGAGGTTGCGGTCAGGAAAGACCGCAGACGCACCCACACTGTCCCCCTGCCTCTTAAACAGTAAGCTTAAATGATAAATCCACCGTGAACAAGGTACTGAGGCGGGCGTGAGATTTGGAGAGAGAGGTCAGGATCAGACAAATTGTGGGAGAAGGGATCTAGATGGGATCTAACAGGTGTAGTAGAGTTGGGGAAGCCTGACCATACAATATACAGCCATAGTCTAGCTTCGATCGGATTAGGGTGATATGGAGAGGTAAAAGGGATTTGCGATCAGCACCACAAGATTTTGAAGCGAGATGAGATAATAGGTCAAGCACGCGATGACAAGTCGTTTTTAGGAGTTTAATGTATGGTGGGTATGTTAGGTGGTCATCTAGAAAGAGTCCTAGAAATTTGACATGTGAAGTTATAGGAATGGGTGAACCATATAAGGTTAGGTTCGGGGTGGAAGGTTGTAGTGTTTCGACTACTTTTTTTCCTAAATAGGACTTCTGTGGTTTTGGTGGGTGAGAAATGGATGCCATAGGAATAAACCCATTGTGAACTATTCTTAATAGCTAGTTGAAGTTACCTTTCAAGAAATGGCAGCCTGACACCAGAAATGTAAGGCGTCAGGTCATCAACATAGAGAAAAATATTGACCGTCGCTGGGATAGAAGCAACGACGCCATTGAATCTGAGAGCAAATAATAATACATATAACGCTGCCCTGCGAAACGCGCGCCTTCATCCAGGTAAAGTGCATTAATGAACTAAATAGCGCCGAACCTGAATGGATCTGTCTGACAGAAGGCATTTAATGAAGAGATGAAGCTGTCCTCGGAAACCGAGCGAGGGGAGTTTAAGGGGAACCCCAGTTCTCCACGTTGTGTCATAAGCTCTTTGAAGGTGAAAAAAGACACAAAAAAATCATCCCACCAGTTGAGAAGGCTTCTAGGATTCCATGATCCAGTCTTAACAAGGGGTTCAAGCTTTCAGGGAGCAAATTTTGTAAGAGCCAGACTGAAAGTTTGAAAAGCCTGGCGACTCTCCAGAACAGGGGAAAGGCGGCCTGAAACCATTTTCTCCATTGACACAGAGTATGACAGGTCCGGCAAAAATTAGTCTTTGGTTGTCCGCCAACTTCGGATCTTTCCCAGGTTTGGGGATAGGAATTACCAAAGCTGTAATCCAAATAGATGGAAAAGAGGATTCAATCTAGATCCTGTTATACAAATCCAGCAAGAACACTGATGCAGAAGGGTGAATATGACGGAGCATTATGTACGAAATTAAGTTTGGACCAAGAGCACATTCTTTGCTGTTGGCAACTGCAGTTTGATCACTCGGTAAGTGTGAAAAAGAAAGTTATAGATATGATTCCCTTTTCGCTGTTAGAAAGTACAATTGGTATAGTGTTAATTCTCATTTTTGAAAAGCTTCAGGATAGCGAAAGAGTTCGAGTGGCTAGCAAAACTGAAACCTAATGCATCGGCAACATCTGCAGGAGCAGAGATCGTATCGGTTATCAGACCCATAGTGGGAGGACTGTGGGTGAAGAGTTGTTGGAGCATCAGAAATATTTTTGTGCAACTTTCCACACTGAAGAAAAGGGAGATGTTGAGTTGACAGTCGAAGTTTAAGTTCGAAAGTATTGTTTAAGTATTTGGCGATTAATTCGACGAGATCTCGCCGCAGCTGCTTTAAAAATAATCATGTTTGGGGTGGTGCGGGTCCTTTTATTGCCTGTAGGGTTTTCTTCTCCTTAGCTTATGCACGCTCTTGGAACCACAAGGGTTGCCGAACGCGCCTACCTGCGGAAGATCGTGGAATGCAAGCAGCTTCCGCTGCTGTGATGATAACTTGTTGGAAGGATTAAAGGCAGCATTCAACAGTCGGAAACCGAGTTGCTGAAGGGGAGAAAATGGGATAGCTGTTGCCTGATAAAAAGGAGCCCACGCTCGGTCATAGCGCCAGCTGAAATTGGGTTTAACATTGGGCTCGGAGAAATTTTATTTAAAGTTATTGAATATTGTCACTGCTGTATAAATAATCAAAGCGGGACCAGGTAAAGCGATCCATAAAGGAATGAGAGCAAGAGGAAATATCAATACAAGAAAAAGTGTATCTAAACGTTCATATGTAAGGGGTGGGAGAAAGTTGTTAGAAGATCTATAAGGTTCTTAGACTTAGACGAGGTGACAGAGTCGCCCCATAAAGGGTGGTGAAGGTTGAAGTTTCCTAGTATACCAGCCAAAGTAGTGAGCTGCTTAAAAAGGTCAACTAAGTCAACCTTAGTAAACTCACCACTCGGAGCCAAGTAGATGAGCACAGACAGCTAAGGTCTGTGGACAGATGAATTCGTTGCATAATGCATGAAGTCTAATTTGAAGAGGGACTGGAGAATAGGGACAGATTTATGAAGGAATGTTTCTGCACCTCCCCTATCACTTTCTATAGAGGTTAGCAGCGATTTATATTCCGACGGTTAGAAGAAGTCGAGATGATTTAGTCGAAGTTCCTGCAAACATATGCACATTAATGTACATTTGTTTATTAGTTGAACAAGTTTTTCAAAATTATAGTAGGCACGACAATTCCACTGAAGGAAGATGACCATGCTATGTTGTTATAAATAGTTATGAGGATGGTCATTTTGCGACAGTTGTCTGTATGTGTCTAGGGGGGGATGTTGGAAGTGGATTCAGATGGGAAGGAAAAGAAAGATGAGACATTGTGGGTCTCGACAGGGGAGAGACAAAAAATCCTGGTGGTAAGGAATAGTCATACAGCAGAGATTTGGGTTGTACGATGGTTTTCAGTGGAATTTGGTAGAGGGGATTCTCCATGAATGGAAGTAAGTTGTATTCAATCAAGTCCATCTTAGTGTGTGTACTTGGTTGGTCGTAGGAAGAGCAACCAAAAAGTTCATGTTTATGAATGGAAGCGATATCAGCATCCTTTAAGCTAAGCAGTTTTAGAAATGGGTGTAAAATATTGGAATGTTTATATGGAGGCAGTGTAGGAAGGTGACACCGGAAAAGTGTCACTTTTTGTAAAAAGAAGTTGGGTTGTGATATTTGGAATCCAGTATGGGATCCGTTGGGTTACGGAGGTCTGATGCTGGAAACTTTGTCAGTGAGTCATTAGGTGGAGTTGATTTGGAAAACTGAAAAATTTGGGTTAAAAATGGGGCAACCTCTGGGTTCCCTTTCTGTGCCACTGTTGAATTTAGAACGGAGCGCTTGTGGTGCTTGCATGAACGGTTTCCATTCAGCTCTCTGGAAGCACAAGAAGCATGAGAGAGAGAGAGAGAGAGAGAGAGAGAGAGAGAGAGAGAGAGAGAGAGAGAGAGAGAGAGAGAGAGAGAGAGAGAGAGAGAGAGAGAGAGAGAGAGAGAGAGAGAGAGAGAGAGAGAAGAGAGAGAGAGAGAGAGGGACGTCACATCAGGCTCCATTTGGGAATTATGATTCATCTAATCCGCTAAGGCATAGAATCATTTAGAGTGCTGAGCTTAGGAAATTTGGAAGAAGAGTTATAGGAGGATTCAGAAGAGCTGGAATAATCCTGCAAGCTATCAGAGAGTAGAGTGGTGGGATGTTCAATAGCTGTGATTGTTTGGGTTCAATCTATTGAATCTATTTTGTTTCAGGAATAGACTTATGACGAGGTATTTTCTGAGTTGCATTTTTTACATCTGGGGTCTGTGTTTTGCTTTAGAAATTCAGATGTTTTGTATTTTAGCGAATAATCTTTAGTTGTGTGATTAATGCTCTCCAAGCTTTGTATTTGATGAACCAACCTAGTATCAGTAAATTGTTAACGGTGAGAAAACTTGTTAGGGGACATAGGGTAAGAGGCCCCTTACATTGAGTTTGAACTCACCAGGAGAATTATGACAGAGTGTCTTGGCAGGGAATGCTCTCCAAGCTTTGTGATGAAACCAACTTAGTATCATTGTTAATTGGTTGAAAACTAATACTCCGAGTAGGGTTGTTGATGGCATTTTGAACTGGAGATTGGATCAAGGGCTGCTTTTGGACTATTTGAGAAGTCAGTAGTGTGGGCAATGCAGACGGGTAGGTTGCAGTAACTGTTAGAGTTTCGCTAGAATTTAAGGGAAGAGTTTTACTGGAATGAACTTGTGTCGGTGGATTAACACGCGAGGGCAGGGGAGTTGCTGCAATTGTAGCATAAGATTGGCTTTGTCTTGTGGGATATTTGTCTTTGAGCTGGTGTATGGCATCTCTCCTGCACAATTTTTGTGTGGTACATAACTCCAAAACCTCCTGTTCAAACAGGTAAGACAGACATTTTAAGGAAGAGGCCCTTTGGTGTGCTTTCACATAGAATGTGAAATTCTTCTACGAAGACTGGGCATATGTCGTGCGGTCTCCTACATTATTTTTGGGGATTACCAAATCGTTGGTATTTAAAGCAACGTCAGGGTCGGAGAATAAACGTGCAAATACTGTTGCTTTTAAACCCTATTTTCACTTTTGAAGGTGGATAAGGAGTACTTAAAGGTCAATTGTAAACGAGGATTTGGGGTATCAGGTGAGTCCCGACGAGGGGGAACCTATAAACGTTTGTAACGGGAAATCTTTTCTGCTGGAAATTTCTTAAAATGACAGCAATATCTTCGTTTTTCTGTTCTAAAGAATAAATAGTGTCTTTGTATGTGTTTCTTATTTCATTATGAGGAGTGGAAATAAGAGGGATGTTACCGAGAGACATTAATGATGACAAGATGGAACTTTGATTCCGGGTAGTAGCTGAACGAGAAAGGACCCATTTCTTATTAACGTGACTGGGGTTCTTCAACTCCTAAAGCTTTTCCAAGTGCACTGCTAAGAATAACGGTTCTTTGCTCAGTAAGAGCTTTGGAGGTAGTTGATCGCAATAAGTAATATGTTTGGAATGATGTATCAGCTGGCACTCCCTGGGGGGGGGGGGAGCAGCATATGGAGTAAACAAATGAGAACAACTATGACGGGGGCAGCTTTTCGGGATTGTCCCAACCATTTGGGCACCTGGGGTGTCGAGGGCATACCAGGTGACGAATCGCTGAGGTTATGCAGAGGACTTTCAGGTGTAGTAGAAGGAATAAAAGGGGAAAAAACCTACTGGTCTAGGAGTAAGAGGGACCGAGGTGGGATCAGGTGGGGTATCCGACAATTGGTAATAATGCACGCCTTGGTTTAATAACGTTTTTTTTCTTAAAGAGGCATTTTGCATGATAGTGTAATTTTGCTGCGTGGCCTTTTCACATACAACAAACCCACACACACCGGCAGAAACACATAACTGAACCACACACACGACAGAGCAATGTATACCACGTCAAGCTTTTTTGCACAGGTCTTCAAAGTTTAGTCTCTTTAGGGATCATTGAGTCGTCGATTTTTTTGTTTCATGATACTTGTGGATCATCAATATCTTGGGCGTTTCGTCCTTTCTCTGACCCCAAACTATACAGCTATGCTCATTTTTTTACTTGTTCCATAGGTAAACTCTCTGGAACACTTTACCTTCTTCTTTCCTTACACACAAATAAACGCTGTGTACAGTGACCTGCCGTCCTTTGAACTGGACATAGTCTTGACATGACCTAGCTGTGGTAGATGTGTAGGGCTCTATTTTCCACAAGAGAGAAAATTTAAAAAAAGTAAAGAAATATTTGTTAGAACTTTATTAGCCTAGTTTTGAACATATTTACTGTGATTGTGTCTTTGATGGGGGAAGGAGGTTAGAGCCTCTTCCTCCGAAATATTTATAAGCTTTATCATACTCATATGTAAAAGTTTAAAAGCCTGTAAAATGTTATTTGGAATATTTGTAAGCTTTATCATATTAATATGTAAAGGTTAAAAAGCCTGAAAAGTTTTATGTAGAAGATAAAATTAGGGTATAAAGGTATTCCCTCTTCCAGAATTATTTTCGCGTCGTGCCTATTCCCCTGCCAAAGTCATAAGACCATAGAATTCTAAGAAATATTCAACTCTTTGACGTAGGGACTAACTTAATTAAATTATTTGGATTTTTTATATAATGTTTATGTAATTGTTAATGTTTTAATAAAATATTAAATGCATTTAGGAAGTATCATAGAGTCTCTAAATGCTCTAGGGAATAAAAGCTCGAAAAGAATCAATATCAGCAGTAGCGATGTGGAGATTTGGAAACATTATTTGGTATTGTTAAAATTGAGCTTTTAGGTACATTTATCAAAAATTTGGGTCTCAAGATAGGTCTAGAAACAAGAAGGTCATCTGAGATACTAGGGAATGCATTTGTACAGTCATAGGTGTCTTAAATTGAGTTTTTTTTAATGAATTTGTCAGATTTGTTTTATACACCCCGTGCTGTTGGCCAAAATTTGTTTGAGTTAATGTTTTAAGTCCATAGAATTCTAATTTAAATTACGCTTTTCTTAAATTTTAAAAATTAGAATTATAGAATTTAAAGTTGGTGTTTTTTAACTCTTAAAAAGTAATTAAATATATTTAGGAATAGCTGTAGCCTCTAGGTGCATTTAGTTGCTGGAGCCTGTATTTACATCGTTGTCCCTTCGATGACCTGACTCCCTATTTCAACCGTCTTACGTGAAAGTGTTGTGTTAATAGTTTTAGGATAGTTTAAATTGAGTTTTTTAATCGAGACCATTTCTCAATCTTCTTTGTTTTTATACTCTAAAACTATTTATTAGTTTTTGAAAGAATGGTTTGACACACTAACACCAATGGATGTTAGAGAATCTCCTCTACAATCCCAGCGCCGATGTTTTTAAATTTTACATGTACCCCCATTTTAGAAGTTTACACCAGCAAGTGAACCGGAGCCTCTTTTCATAATTCAAAATTGGAATATTTCTCCTAAATTAAAAAATCAGATTTGTTTAAAGACGAAAGCAAGAACCATTTTAATAGTTTGTGTTTTATTGAAATAAAATCTTTCATAAGCGCGGAGGAAGTCGAGAATTGTATTAATTGATTTTTAGGTGTATTAACTTGACGATTTTTAATGAATTAATTTGTTTTTATATATAAAGAAAATATTTATTAGTTGTGAAAATGTTTTAAATAAAAATTTTAATTTATAAGGAATTAGATTTTAATTTTTAATTAAAAATTTAGAATTTAAGAATTGTAGATTTTTCTAATTTCAAAATTTGAAATTATTTGGGTATCTTAAAATTGAGTTTTTAAAGTATTTTAGATTTTGAAAAATATTGTTTTATTGAAATGCAATTAATACTGAAATTGAATTTAATTATAGTTTTTGATGTATTAATTTGAGTTTTTTAATGAAATCTCTTACCTCTTGTTTTTCTATATGCCTGACCGATTTATTGTTTTTTGAAAAATGTGTGCATAAAGACCAGACTGTGCTCTCGAGATTTAAGAACTTTGCCGCTTGCGTAGTGCTTCTTGTCTAAATGTGTGCCCTTACAACTTTTAGATACCTTAAAAGCTTTCTGGCAGATTTGTATTATAACTCGTAAATATTTGAAATTATTTGGTAATCTCTATACATTGAGTTTTTAAGGGGTGGAGGATTTAAATATATCTGGTGTTTTTTGAAGTGAAATTAAAATTAGGACTGAGAACGCAGATTTATTATTGTATAAGGGGTACTTTGCTTGCGCATGAATTTTGTGAGAGAATTTAATATTTGTTTTTATTAAAATTTTATTAGTTGTGAAATGTTTTAATAATTTTAGTTATACGGAAAGTTTGGATTAATTTTAAATTAAGAAAGATTATGGATTTAAGTTGTTCGACACACTCTCTGGAAAATTTTATGAGTGGAGTGGGAACCTGGTAATTTTAAAATTGGAGTCGGCTTTAATTTTATTTTAGTTGCAATAATAATGTGGTCCTCTTATTGAGGAGTCGATCATTAAACGGTCTAGCAAGGATTTTATAATAGTTTAAGGTGTTTAAATTGAGTTTTTAATGAATTTTTCACAATATCTTGTTTTTATATAAAAAATTTATTAGTTGTGACACTATTATTACTCTACGAAAAAATTATATTATAAATTAAGCCTTTCTCATTTTAAATTTTCCTATTAAAATTTAGAACTCTTAAAGTTACAGATTTTTAATAACTTTAAAAAATTTGAAATTGTTCCTGTCTAGAATCTGTCTCAATGGAGTTTAACGGTTATGTGTCGTCGCTATGTGCATAAATATGTCGTTTATTGAAATGAAATTAAAAAAGAGAAAGAGAATTTATTAATTCTCTTTTATCGCTGTTTTAAATTGGCGGGCCGAGTTTTTTTATGAAATCTTAATATTAGTTTTTACTATAAAATTTATTAGTTGTGAATGTTTTAAAATTTTAAAATTATAAGATTCGCTTATCTTCGATGATTTTAATTGAATTGAGATGATAACCCCGAGTAGATTTCTCTCTACAATCCTCCCAAATTCTTGAAATTTACTTTTCGTAAACTCGTTCCAACTTGCAGTTTTTTGACAACGCGTACTTTGTGTACTCTTGAGGAAACAAAGCTAAATGTGTTATTGAAATGATTTTAACGACCCGCAGAAAGTTGTTTATTCTGGTTTTGGTGTATTAAGTTCGGGCGGCGTGTTTTTGGATGGGACGGGTTGAACTGACATTTTTTTTCACATATAAAATTTTATCTAGTTGTGAAACTGTTTTAATAAAAATTTTTAAGTCTCCGTTCAATTTATTTTCTCGATGAAAATTAATAAGTAGAGGATGTTTCAGATAAGAAATTAATAGAACCCTTGCACATAAGATGTTCTTTTGTTAAATTTAAAATTGAGTTTAAAGGTATTTTAAGAATGTGGGTGGTCTTTGTGCACTTGAAATTCTCTAGACAAACGAGAAAGGAATTTATTAATTGTCGGTTCTATACTGCGTTTTGTCTAATTTGTGTCTGTTGTGGTATTCCATATTGCCATAGTATGAATATACTCTTCAAATATTATTAGTTTGGAAGACCAGTGTCAAAAAAAAATTGCCTTACAAAATTGCTTTATGTTGATGAACATTGTCAATTTAGATCATTAAAGTGATTTTTTTAATTTCAAAATTTGATTATTATTTTTGGTAATTTAATTGGGTTTTTAAAGGGTATTTTTTCGATTTGAAAATAATGTGTTTATTGTACATGATTTTAAAACAGTGAGAAGTGAAATTGATCACCAATCGGACCTTTCTCATTGTTCTTACTGAATTTAGGTTAATCTTGTTTTATATAAAATGTAGAACAGTACAAAAAAATAAAGTATTATTTCTCATAAAAAATTAAATTTCAACTTAGATCTTTTTGATTTTTAATTCAAATTTAGAATTTATGAGAAATACTTTGACTGAATTTAAAGTTTAAATATTTCTTCTGGAAGTTTAATGAATTGGTTTTTAAGGTGTACTTTTAGTTTGGAAAAATAATGTGTTGAAATTGAAAGATTTTAAAAAGAGAAGAATTTTTATACTTGTTTTGGTTCTTATTGAAGTTTTTTTGAATTTAATATTTGTTTTATATAACTGTTTATTGTTGTGAAATGTTTTAATAAAAATTTTAAGATTATAAAATTGCTTTTTATTAAATTTTTACATTATTTAGAATTTAGTGATTTTAAATTTAATAACTTTGGAAATTATTTTGGTATTTTAAATTGAGTTTTTAAGGTATTTTTAGCTTAAAAACATAATGTGTTTTATTGAAAATGAATATTTAAAGAAGATAAAAATGAATTTAATTATAGTTTTAGTATTAAATCGTTTTTTTAATGAAATATTAAAATTTGTTTTTTATATACAATGTAAGAATTCAATGAATGTTTTATAAAAAATTTATATTTAATATATTAGTTTTCAATGAATTTTTCAATATAATTTCTAAATTTAAAGTCAATTTTTTCATAATTTAAATTTGTAACTTATTTAGTATATTTAAAATTTGAGATTTTTAGAAAATATTTCAGCATTTGACAAAAATAATGTGTTTTAATTGAAATGTCTTCAATTAGTCTTCCGTGTTTTTTTCCATAGTTTCTTCTATCATCTATTGAAGTTTTTTAATGAATTTAATATTTGATTCTTTTAATATAAAATATTTTTTAGCTTTTCAAAATGTTTTAAATATTATTTAATCTAAAATTTGGCTTTTCAATATTTTCACATTAATTTAGAATATAATCTCTCAATCAGATTGAAAATATGAAATTATTTGGTAAATTTAAAATTGAGTTTTTAAGGTTTTTAGAATTTGAAAAATAAATGTGTTTATTGAAATGGATATTTCAAAAAAGAGAAAAGTGAATTTATTAATAGTTTAGACTCAAAATTGAGATTGATCATGACGTTATATTTTATTATTCTACTAAAAAATGTTTTATTTGTGCATTTTTAATAAAATTTAGATGATAAGTAGGATTATTACCAATTTAAATTTCATTTGATTTGCATAAGTTTTTGGTAAGCTAACGTATACTTGAAATTCCTTGGTAATATTTCCGCCACGAGTCTTTGTAAGGCTTGTATTTGAAAAGTAACGTTCGTTAGTGTATGAAATTTAAAAGTAGAAAGATTTATTATACTTTTTAGATGTTTAATTAGTTTTTTAATAAAATCTAAGGTATTTTTTTTTATTAAATCATTATATTTTGTAAATGTGTGAAAATTTAATACTATAACATTTTTAAATTTTCACAATTACTAAATTTAATCTAGAGGACAGATTTCTTTCTAATTTAAAATTTGTAATCTTTGGGAACTCATGGTTTTTAACGTATTTAGATTTGAAAATAATCGTGTTTTTGAATGAAATTTTAAAAGATGATAGAGTGAATTTAATTAATACTTTGTGATGTCTTAAATTGATAACCGTTTTTTTTAATGATTTATTTTGGTTTTTATATAAAAATTTGTTGTAATGTTTTAATAAAATTTAACTTTCAAAATTAGCTATTTTTTAATTTTTAATTAAATTGAAATTGAAAGTAGATTTTCATATTAATGTTAACCATTTGAAATTTTTGCTAAGTGCCATGCTAGAGTGCCAAAGTATTTTGATTGAAAATATGGTGTTCGAACTGAAGAATTTACAAAGAGAAAAGAGATTCTTAATTTCGTTTTAGGTGTTAATTGAGTTTGTTATGAATTTAATATTTGTTTTTATATGTAACTTTGATCTTTCTAAATGTTTTCGACATTTTTCAACATTTAATAAATACGCTTTATTAAATTTATTCTAAATTTGAATATTAAAGTAAGATTTTAATGATTTCAAATTTAAAATTATATTACAATTAAATTTGCGTTTTTAACGGTTATACTTATCATTTGAAATACAATAAAGAGTTTTATCTCAACTCTATTTAAAGAGAAAATGAATTATTATGTCTTTAGGTGTTTACTTGACGTTTTTCAATGAATTTCATATTTTTTTTATATAATGTTTAATATTGTTGAACACTTTTAATTCAAAATTCTAATTTATTAGATTTTTTTCTAGTTTATTTGATATTGCTCAGACTTATTTTTAAATTCTAATATTTGAGGTCTGTTGCTTTAAGATTGAGTTTTTAACGGGATTTAGATTGAAATATCTGTTATTAAATCTATTTAAAAAAGGCAGAAAAGTCGTTTTGTTATAGTTTTAGGTGTATATCTGGTTTTTTTCAGTTGAAATTTCTAATATTTGTTTTTCATATATAAAATTTTCATTAGTGGCTGTGTACCATGTTTTTAAAATAAACTTAAACTTATAAATTAGTTTTGAATTAATTTTAATTAGAATTTAGATCTTAAAAGTACGATTTTTTTCCTAAATTTCAATTTTTATTCGTGTTTGTATTTTAAATTGAGTTTTTAAAGTATTTTCGAAAGTGTAAAAGTAATGTGCTTCATTCATCCGCACTTGCAAATTTGATATTATTAATAGTTTTAGGTGTTTAAATTGAAGTTTTTTATGAATTTATATTGCTTTTTATAAAACATTTTATTTAATTGGGAACAGCATATACAATGCATAAATTGGATATAATAATTCATTGCATGTAATTAAAAATTTAGAATAGTTTAAAGTAGATTTTTAAATAAATTTAAATTGATTAATTTTGCGTAATTTAAATGGTTTTCCAACGTTCATTTAAGCATTTGAAAATAAATGTGTTTTATTGAATGAATTTTAAAGCATAAAAGAGATTTTTAATTGGTTTTAAGTGTTTAAATTGACGTTTTTTCTAATGAAATTTCAATATTGTTTTAATATAAATATTTATTAGTTTGAAATGTTTTAATTATATATTTTTATTAATATATCAATTATTTCTTCATACTAATAGTTTTATGGAATTTGAAATTTAAAAGTATGATTTTTTAATAATATTTAAACCATTTAATTTATTGGTAAAATTTAAAATTGAGTTTTTTAAGTATTTTAGCAAATTTGTAAAAAGCTAATTGCGTGTTTAAGAATGCATTTAAATAATGAAAAAGATTTATAAATGGTTTTTTTATGTTTATAGTGTCGTTTTATGAATTTTAATATTTGTTTTATATACAATATTTATGATTTTTCAGAAATTGTAAAGGAAAAATTATCGATAAAATTACAACTTTTTTTAAATTTTATAACTAATTTAGAATTAAATTATTTTTAAATTTAAATTTGAAATTTTGGTTAATATTAAAAATTGATCTTTTTATAAGGTTTTTAGAAATTTGGAAAAATAATATAATTGTTGAAAATAAATTTAATAATAGAGAAAAGAGAATTTAATTAATTGTTTTAGGTGTATAATTGATGTTTTTTATGAATTTTAAATAATTGTTATTATATATTATTTATTAGTTTTGTCAACCTGTTTTTATAACAAATTTTTACCACACATTAGGTTTGAATTAAATTTTAATTAATTTGAATATTAATATTAAATTTTATAATTTAACATATTGAAATTATCAGGTGTTGTTAAATAGAGTTTATAACTAGTCTAAGATTTGAAAGATGCGGAAATTTCCTTATTGAAATGAATCTTTTAAAAATCTTGCCAATAAAGAGAAATTATTAATAGTTTAAGGTGTCTTAAATTGAGTTTTTTTTTAATGAATTTAAATAATTTCGTTTTTATTAATATTTATTATGTTGTTACGTTTGTAAAGTCAATATTATATGTTTATAAGTTAATTTTTTTTGTTAAATTTTACATTATAAATTTGAATTTAAAGTAGATATTACTGAATTAGAAATTTGAATATAGTTGCTCATTTAAATTGAGTTTTTTAAAAGGTATTTAGATTTGAAAAAATTCATGTGTTTATACTTGATTGAAATTTAAAAAGACAGATCGTCTCTCTCTCTCTTGTTCACATAGTGAATGTTTATTGATAGCTTTCTTAACGTGGGTTGTTTTCAAATTGGTTTTTCAATGAAATTTCAATATTGTTTTTATACACCAAATATTCCTTAATTAGTTGTTGAAAATGTTTTAATACAAATTTTAGTTAAGAGTGAAAGGTTAGTAAACGCTTTTTGAACGAAGGATGTTTAGAATTTAAAGTAGTTTTTATAAATTTAAATTTGAAATTCTTAGTAATTTTTAAAATTGAGTTTTTTAGGCATTGTTTTTTTTTTTTTCAGATTGAAAAATGTGTGGTCCACATTTGTACCTGAACCTTTTAAACTAGTAGAAGAAGAATTTGTGCATTATAGGAGTTAAGTCTTATATTGAGGTTTTTTTAATGAATTTCAAATATTTGGCCTTTTTACTCCTCACTGCCATTTTTAATTAGTTGGTGTGATATTCTGTTTTTTTGCCGGTAAGACAACAAACATTTTTAATTTTATCAATATTTTGCTTTTGCCTTTTAACTCTCTGGTTACAGCACTTTAAGGGCCCATGTTCGCCCATATTAAAGTCGATTTTTTCCCCTTAATCCATAATTTTGAATTATTTGGGTACTCCCTTTAATTGAGCTTCTTTAAAGTATTTTAGCATTTGAAATAATGTGTTTAATGTGAAATGATTTAAGAATCAGAAATATGCCATTTTCGAGCCAATTTATCACGCTACGTTTTAGGTGTTTTAATTGTGATACGTTTTTTCCTCACAATTGGAATTTTCTTAATATTTGTTTTATATAAAATATTTCATTGAGGTTTGAATGTTTATAAAAACTTTATCAGAATTTAAAATTAGGCCCTTCCTCCTATTATGTCCCTCTACATTAACGTTTAGAATCTAATGTATGGATCTTGTCTCTAATCTACACAAATTGACATATTTGGTATTTTCAATTGAGTTTTTAGGTATTTAAGAATTTGATAACAATAATGTGATTACAATTGAATGAACACACTGACTTCTTATCTCTGTCTCTCTCTCTCTCTTCTCTCTTCGACATCCATCTCTCTCCCCTTCTTCTCTTCTCTCTTCTTAAAAGAGAAAAGGATTTATTATTGTTCTTGTGATTTCAATTAAGTTCTGAATGAAACTATACAGATTAGTTTAATATAAATATTTTATTAGTTATGAAACGTTTTATAAAATGTTAATATTCTTATTAATCTTGAATCTCCTTTTAAATTTTTTTTTTTCTTTTAGATTTTAAATTTTGTTTTTATATAATTTAAAATTGAATTATTTACTCAATATTATAAAATTTCTTTTTAAAAAATTATGAATGTGAAAATATATAATTATTTCTAATGCAATTTTATAAAAGCAGAATAGCGAATTTATTAATTGTTTTAGGTGTTTCTAAATTGCACGTTTTTAATGAATTTAATATTTTGTTTTAAACTTTCAAATATTTACCTAGCATTAATGTTTTAATATATAACTATTCATTCATGTTACGTTTTTTTACATTTTAATTTAACAATTTACGATTTTGAACAAACGATTTTTCCTTAATTTGAAATTATTTGGTAATTTTAATATTGGACTCTAATGGTTATACTTTGAGCTTGAAAACTAATGTGTTTGAATTGAAAGAAATTTAAAAAGAGAATGAGATTCATTAATTGATTTCAATGTATCTAGCGTTACTGATGCAATTTATATTTGTTTTTTATATACCTGTTTGCATTTTTTACGAAAAATGTTTTAATACTATTTAATTCTATGAATAGTTTTTCAAAATTTACAACAAAATTTTAGAAATTTTAAAGTTTGCATTTTTAACAATGATTTGCAAGGGGAAAATTATTCTAATAAGTTAATTGACGTTGTAGTTTACTTAGCGGGTTTGAAAATAATGCTGTTTATTAATTTTTAAAAGAAAAAGTGAATTTATAAATAATTTTGGTTTATTACTTTTAAGATCTTATGAATTATATAATTGTTTTTATTTAAATGGATTTCTAGTTTAATGTTTTAATTAAAATTTTAAATTTTAAATAAAGTCATTTTTTTAATTTTATTTAAAATTTAGAATATTAAAAGTAGATTTTTATAAAGTTACATTTGTAATTAGATAGTAAATGTTAAAATTACCATTTAAAAGAATTTTAGATTTGAACATTTGTGATTTATGGAATTTATTTAAGCAGAAAATGATTTTATTAATATTGTTTTTAGGTGTCTTAAATTGGGTTTTTTAATGAATCTTTATATGTTGTTTTTATATATCAATACTCTTCAGCCATTGACAAAATGTTTTAATAAAAAATTTTAATTATATGTCGTTTTGTGCATTTTAATTAGATTTTAGAATTTAAGTCATATCCTACAGCTTAGGAACAAAGCTCATATACTGCTTGGTTACATATTAAATTTGGTTAATTATAGTGTCACTTCTAATTTCTGAAAATTATTTAGGTTCAATGAATTTATATTTTAAAAGCAGAAAAGTGTAATTTATCAATAGTTTTAAGGTGTTTAAATTGAAGTTTTTTTATGAATTTAATATTTGTTTTTATTAAATATTTCAATTAGTTGTGAAATGTTTAGTAAAAAAATTTAATTAACAGATTGCTTTTCAATTACATTTTTAATTACAAATTACGAACACAGATACAAAGTAAATCTTTTTAAATTTAAAAAGTAAATTTTCACTTGTTAAGGAAAATTCGAAATAGAGTTTTTAACGTTTCAATAGTCATTTGAAAAAATAACGTGTTCTTGAAGTGAAAAAAATTTTAAATCGTGATACATTAATAATTTTTATATTGTTTATTGAGTTTTAATGAATGATATATATAGTTTGTTTTTAAATAAAATATTTATTAGTTGTGAAACTGTGGATTTGCATAACAAGGACTAAATTTCAAGAATACCTAATTATTCTTAATTTTCATTAAAAATTATAGAATCTATAATATTATTCTTTGCCTTAATTTAAATTTGAAATTAGTTGGCTCGGCTAATTTTAAATTGAGTTTTTGCTAAGGGTATTTTAAGAATTTAAAAAATAATGTGTTGTGATGTGAGAAGATTCTCAAAGCAGAAAATGCGTAACCTCTATTCTTGTTTTAGGTGTTTAAATTGACGTTTTTTAGAAATTTCAATATTTGTTTTTCACATATATGTACGCTATTGGTTAGATCTGCTCTCCATATTTTTTATACAAACGGCACTTTTAAATCAAATAATATTTTTTTAAATTTTAATTTCACAGTTAGTATTTATTACACGCTACATTTTTTAAATTTAATTTGAAAATATTGGTATTTTTAAATGAGTGTTTACGGTGGGATTTTAGAATTTGAAATAACTATTTTATTGAAGTGACTTCAAATATTGAAACATACGAGCGCCAACTCAGTTCTAGGTGTTTAAGGGAAACTTTGAGTTACGACTTCCTTTTAATAATATGGCTTGCTCTCTTTATTGGATAAATTTAAAAAATGTCAACTTGTGTTAAATGAAATTTTAAATTTAAATTAATTTTTGTTAAATTTTAATTAAATTGGAATTATTAAAAAATTAAGATTTCTTTTTCCTTAAATTTGAAATTTTGGTAATTTTAAGATGATTTACAGGAATTAGATTTGAAAATATGTGTTTTATTGAAATGATTTCAAAAAGCATAATGAGTATTTATTAATAGTATTTAGTGTTTAAGTCAGTTTTTGAATGGCATTTAATATTGTTTGTATGTCAGCCGTTTACTAGTCTACGAAATGATTTAATAAAAACTTTAACTTAAAATTGGCTTTTACAAAAATAAGACAAAATTAAATTTAGAACCTTATCTTTATTTTATGTTCCACTACAATTTTTAAGGTTTGTTAATCTTTGTTCAATAATGTTGCTGCTTTAGATATTTGAGTTTTTTATCATCGCGTATCTCCTTTTTAGCATTCCTGAATAGAAGCCATGTTTTCATTTGAAACTCGACCATTTCTAATACATTAGAACATACGTTGCAATTATTTAATGTTTTATTTAGTTTGTCTTAGTTGATTTATTTTGAGGGTTACATATTATTTCACATATAAGTTTGGTGATATTTAAATGTTTCTTGCTGAACCCACTAATGTTTTAATAATGACACATAAATTATAATTTAAATTGCCTTAAAAGAAAACTAACAAACACATATAAATAATCATTTTCTTTAATATTTGTGCATACATCTTAAAAGGTAGTACATTTTTATAATTTCAAATTTGCAATTATTATTGTAAATTTAAATTTGTTTTTCGAAGGTTTTTAAGAAAACTGAAATACTGTCGCTTATTGAAATATTTTCAAAAGAAGCACTGAATGGTTACTGGTCTTCATGTCATTTGCATTATTTCTCATCTCCATGGAATTTAATATTTGTTTTTATTTAAATATTATTTCACTTAGTTGTAGAAAGAAATTTAATTTAAGAATTTAAATTTAAAATTAGGTGGGTTTGTCTCGTTTCAGTTTCTAGGATATTTGACTAAATTTGCTATCTTAAGATTCCGCCAGATTTTTTAACTCTAACGATCTTTGCATTATTGTTGGGTTATAATCTTCTTTATAAAATTGAGTTTTTTAGGGATTTTAGCATGTTTTGACCCAAATACCTTGTGCCTTTATTCGACCCTGACACATCTAATATATGCATTAAAGCGGCATTTGTTAGATAGTTTTTGTGTCCTAGTCTGGCGTGTTTTTAATACTGAGTCTTCCATATTTGTTTTTCTCACTTTCAATTCTTGGGTTAATTATATATATAACATCTGGTTTTAAAAGAATTTACTTTTAAATCATTTTGTGCTCGCGTTCCTTTGGTTAAATTTAAATTCCCAATTTGAATTTAAAGTGAGGATCTCTGGCTTCTACGCTACATACATTTCTTAAACATTGAAATTAGTATTTTTAAATTGAGTTCTTTTAAGTCCGTTGCTTTAGTGCCATTTGCAGAAAATTAATGTGTGTTAATTGAAATTGAAATTTAAAATAGAAAGGTGTTGATTCTCTATTTTTGGGTGTCTTAATTGAGTGTTTTTTAATGAATTTTAATATTTGTTTTGTTATATAACATATGAGGTGATTGTGTGGACTAATCACCTGCACATATTAAATATTATAAGCGCTCATTTATGTGTTTTTCCTCTAAGATTTAACCTCTCGCACAGCCGCCGCTAAATGGTAGGATCACTCCCTTTAAAGTGATTTTTATAAATGCAGAAAACACTGCGTTTAAGGTCTTTTTGGGGTATTTTAACCGACTTGGCGGCTGTTTTTCGGGTATTTTAGCATTGAAAAAATCAGTTGTCTTGAGTTGTTCCTGCATGAATTTTAAAAGGAAAAGAGAAGCTCTTATTACTGTTCTTAGTGTTTAATGTTGCGTTTGTGTTCTAATATCGAATTCCACATGTTCGCCTTTTTCAATATTTAGACATAGTGCCTATTCAGTATCGAAATGTTTTAAATAAAACGTTTTCATATTATAGACACTCTACCGTTTTTTTATTTTTATTCACTATGGTTCATAATTATAATTAAGTAAATTTTTAATTAAAATTTGAATTATTTGGGTATTTAATTGAGTTTTTAAAGTATTTAGATTTGAAGTCCAATTGTGTTTTTGTCTTGAAGCATGATTAATCCTATCCTGAAGTCTGAACTTTTACTTAAATATTCTCTGTTTCTGTTGCTGTTTAATTGAAGTTTTTTTATCCGACATTTCAATTTTGTTTTTATTAAATATTTATTATGGTATTTTGCTGACACAACCTCGTCTTTATGAACTCAACTCAAATTTTATAGAGTTAGCTCACACATTTCAAATCTTTTGTTGAATGTTACGCGCTACTTCTTCACTTGGCCCTTGATAACTTTTTAAGTAGACGCTTGTTTTTATATTTTCATAGCAATTGCTGAGAATTATTCTGGTTATACTTTTTAAATTGAGTGAGTTGTACACGGGTACTTTTCGACACTCTTTGAAAACCTTATAATGTGTTTATTGCGCAAGATATTCCCTAAAATCACCATAAGAGAATTTACTTATTGCCTCTCTTAGGTGTCTAAATTGAGCTCTTCTCTTTGGCTACGACTCAATATTTGTTTTTATATAAAATTTTAAATTAATTTAAACAAATGCAGCAAAAATTATAACCAGTTTTAAGTCTTTCAAGTGGAAAATGAATAAAAGTAGTAAAAATAATTTATTAGATTAAAAACGGGGAGTGGGAAAAATCTCGAAATTTGCAATTTATTGTGTGTGTTTCGGTCCGATATTAAGATTGCGTCTCTCTTTTGATGGTTTCCGTTAAGATTTGAAAAAATAATGTGTTTCATTGACTATGCTTTAAAGAAATTGCAGAGCAAGCGGAGCTTTATTATAGTTTGAGGGTGTATTAAATTGAAGTTTTTTTAAATGAATTTAAATATTTGTTTTTATAGTACCCTCTAATGGGTGTGATGAAGAATATTTTTTGACCACTATATTTTAGAACGTTGTAAACCCTTCGACTTTTTTTAATTTTAATCTCATGAATTTTAGAAAAAATTTAAGTACCGATTTTTAGTAGAAGATCCTCTCCCAATATGAAAGTTCTCTGTTTCCCTTTTGACAGTCTGTGTTTTTATCTGGTTACCGTTTCTTTGACCGAATTTTGAAAATATGTGCTTGCGTTGAATGATTTTCCCCAAGTAAAAAAGAGATTTATTAATTGTTTTAAGTGAATTAATTGGAGGTTATTTAGTTTGAAACAAAATTATCGTTTTAATATAAATATTTATTAGTTGTGAAAATGTGTTTTAATAAAATTTATTTAATTAGTTTCGTTTTATAAATTTTAACTATAAATTTAGCAATACTAATTAAAGTAATTTTTTTCCTTAAATTTACATTTGATATTGGGACTTTGGCTGTATAATATTAGACTCTGGTGAGGCCGTCTTTTTTAAGGGTATTTTAGATTTGCAAAATATTGTGTTTAATTGAATGAATTTAAAGGATGAGAAGTGAATGTTATTATATTTCTCGATGTCTTGATGACCTTTTTTTCTGAGAATTTATATTTGTTTTATATAAAATGTTTATTAGTTGTGAAACTGTTTTAAATAAAAATGCTTTCTGATCCATGCAATGGATCTTTTTAATTTTAACTTCAAATTGTAGAATTCTTAAAAGTACGATTTTTCATAATTTCCCAACATGCTGCACCTGCTATTTACCGTAGTATTAAATTGGGTAATTTTAGGATTTTAGCATTCGAAGGAAGTTTATGGTGTCTTATTGATGTATTTAAAAACGAGGAGCGACTCTTGCGTGAGATCACAGGTGTGGTTTGACACATTTTGGTTTTAATCCGCGGCTCTTTTCACACATTTGTTTTTATTAGAGCCATTACTTTAGTATGTTGTGGAAACGCTCTCTCTCTAATCACTTCTCATCTACTCTCTCTCCACTCCTCTACATTCGAATTTGAGACGTCCTTATGTGCGTTTTTTCGTATAAGATTTAAATTGAATTTTGGTAATTTAAATTGCGTTGCTCTTCCATGGTCATTTGGCTCCTGACGTGTCTGTTTAGTCAAATTGGAAACTATAGAATAGAATAGCTATTGTCAACAACAGCAGAAAGAGCGCATTTTGCCTAATTGGTGTTTTCCCAGTGTATTCGACAACTGGGCTCGCTTCTGCTTTTCTCTATCTAGTATACAAGCATAACATATGTCTGTTTACCCGATAATAGTTACCAAATTTGTAATTCACTGCAGCATAAAAATTTTACTTTAAATTGTCAATACACTCTTTTTTTTCAAATTTTACTCTATAGAAATTTTAGAATTTTAAATTAGAATTTCTAATTTCAAACTTGGGAAAATTATTCAGTTTGTGATATTGAGTTTGTAAGTTTTCTAAGATTTGCCCAATTGTTTTTATGAATTTATCATTATTTATTTATTTTTATGCGTTTTTGATTTTGTTATACTTTAGCTTGTTGTGTTAATGAAATTTCTATTTGTTTTCCAGCAATATTTTATTAGGTTTTTGAAATAACTTATTTAATCATATTAAAAATTAGTTTTTTTTTAATTCTAATTAAAAATTTAGAATCTTAAAAGTACGAATTTTTGTTATAATTTCAAATTTGAATTATTTGGTTAATATTAAAATTGAGTTTTTAACGGGTCTTTCAGCATTTGGCACCATATAATGTGTTATTGAAATAAATTTAAAAGGACGATAGAAAGAGCCGATTTTTCAGTCTGTCTTTGGGTGTTAATTGGACGTCTGTTTTATGCACCTTTTCCAATATTTGCTTGCTATATAACCTTCTATTACTTTGCAGCGTGACTTACATACAGGACAGACCGGCTGATTAAATTGATTAATTAGATTAATGTTTAAATTCAATTATTTTAGCGACTCTCTTATAAGTAGATTTTTTACATGAAAGCTTTTGCTCTTTCCATACATTTGAATTATTATGGTATATTAAATTGAGTTTTTAAAGGTATTTAGATTTGAAAATATGTGTTTATTGATCGGATCCTTAAAAATAGTACTATAGTTATGGTTGTATCTATGCTTTTTCCGCGAGGTGTTTAAATTGAGTTTTTAATGATTTAAATATTTGGTTTTTTTATATAAAATTTTTAGTTGTGAGAACATCGTGTTTTTCAGGACCAAAAAACTCTTTTTACACTCCGTTAAATTAGCTTTATCTAATTTTAAATTAGCTTATCTGTTTCTCTTTTTAAAAATTTCAAAACCATTTTTTTCTCTTCTCAAATTTTGTATTTAATTCATTACTTAAATTTCTCAGTTTCACTACTCATTAGTTGCCACCATCCTAACAAGACCTAATCGTGTTTTTATTGAAATGGCAATTTTATCAGACAGATGAGGAGATTTATTAATTGTCTTGAGTGTTTTCAACCGACGTCTGTTACTGAAATTTATATTAGTTTTATGAGACACCATATTTAATTAGGTTGTCGCCAAAGACTGTTCTCTTATATATAAATCATTTAATCTCACTACTTTAAAAATTTTATGTGACTTTAGCAACTTTGGTTAAAAGTTCAGATTTCTCTCGGGCAATTTTCTGTTTGTTAACGTTTTTGAACTATGTGTGAATTAAAGATGAGAGTGGAATTTTTAATAATTTTAGATGTTTAATTGAGTTTTTTAATGGAAATCAGATTCTGTTTTTATATTAAAATACCTTAATTAATTATAGAAAATTTATTATTAAAATTTAATTTAAAATTAAGGTTTTTTTAATTTTAATTACAATTAAAGAAAATTAAAAGACCAATTTCATTTCGCTTAAATTTGATTACTTTTATTTCTTAAACTTGAGTTTTTTAAAAGGTATTTAAGCATTTGAAAAATATGTGTTTCAATTAAAAAGAATTTAAAAAGAGAAAGAGAATTTATTAATTGTTTAGGTGTTTTAAAATTCTAAATGAATTAATATTTGTTTTTAATATAAAAAATGTTTAATTTTTATTGAAAATGTTTTATAAAATTTTAATTTTTCATTAGTGTTTTTAAGCTTAATTAAAATTTACACTTTAAAGTACGATTTTTAAAATTTAAATTTGAATTTATTTGGATAATTTTAAATAAGTTTTTAAATAAATTTTAGATTTGAAAAAGTAATGTTTTATGAAATCGGAATTTTAAAGGAAGGAATTTATTAATGTTTTAGGTGTCTTAATTGTATTTTTAATGATTTATATTTTTTTTTATATAAATTATTTAGTTGTGAAAACTTGTTTTAATAAATTTAACTTTTAAAATTAGAATTTTTTATTAAATTTAAATTAAATTTAGAATTTAAGAGTAGACATTTTTACAATAACGTTGAAATTTGAAATTATTTGGTGCCTCTTTAAAATTGACGCTTTCTGTTAACCGGGTAATTCGCTCTCGATTTGATAAGACATAATGTGTTTATTGACATGTTTTGAAGATACACAGCTGAGAGTGATTTTTATATTTTACATGTTTTACACTTGACGTTTTTTTACGAATTTAATATTTGTTTTTATTTAATGTTTAATTGTTGTTGATGTTTTAAATAACACATTTTAATTGTGCTCAAAAGTTAGCTCTCTTTCTGTGTCACCATTCTAGAACTAGTTAATCGATTTAGATTTTTAGTGAGCTTTTCCTGAATTAACAAGATTTTGAAATATTTAAGTAATTTCTCAATTGAGATTTCTTAAGGGAATGTTTAGTCATTGTTAAGTTACATGTGTTTCCATGTGATTCCGCCCTTGTTCATTACACAGAGCGAGTGAATGTTAATTGTGGTCTTTGTGCGGCTGTTTACTTGATGTTTTTTACATCACGTGACCGTTCACTATTTGTTTTTATAGTAATACATTATTGCTGTCTTTATTAGTTTTGATATAATCAACTCTTGTTTTATAAATTTTAATTTAAAATTAAATTCTTGGTTTTGAGTGCTTAATACAAATTTCGAACATAACGTAATTAAGTAGATTTTTATAATTTTCACACACGATTCTGAATCTCTATTTGGTTAATCTTAAAATAACGTTTTTAACGGTATTTTGATTGAAAATAATGTGTTTTCATTGAAATGCTATTGGCGCTCTCTATAACAGTAGCAATGATTATTATATCTTTTAGATGGCAAATTCAAGTTTTTCTTTTATGGAAAAGTTTTAATGATTTTTCAATATACCGATTTTATGCTCTCAATGCAACGTGTTTACATAAATAAATTTTAAACTTTAAATGAATTTTTATTTTAAATGAGTAACTTTAGAATTTAGTAGATTTTATTTAAATTTGTTATTTGGTTAGCTAAAATTGAGTTTTTTAAGGGATTTATAGCATTTGAAAAAATATTTGCAGGAAACTCTTCTTAAAAGAGAAGGACTTTTATAAAGCATAATATGTTTTAAAAAAAATCTTTTTATGAAATTAATTTTGTTTTTATATACCAAATTATATTAGTTTTGCAAGTGATTAATTAATACATTTTCAGTTATAATTAGTTTTTTATATCTCATTTACAAAATTTGAAATTTAAAAATATATTTTTCATACTATTTTAACCCTTTGAATTTTTTCATATTTTACCTAAGGAGCAAAAGGTATTTAGAATCCGAAAAAAATGCTTAATTGAGAATTTAAAAAGTGGAACTGAACACAGAATTTAATAGGAAAAAAAAGGGTTTTTATATGCAATTTAATATTTGTTTTTATCAAATTCATTTTCTTTATTCTTGAGAAATGTTTTCTACTAAAAAATTTAAATTTAATTAGTTTTAATTTTCAATTAAATTTGAATTTAAAAGTTCTTTTCTTCTATACTTTAAAATTTAAATTCTTGGTATTTTGTCGGCATCTTGTATGGTGCATAAAGGAGATTTGAAAATTGTTTCTCAAATGCTTAAAAACATGAGGAACAACGGGTAAGTGAGTTTATGCGTTGTTTTAGGTGTTTAAATTGACGTTTGTTATGATTTATTTTGTTTTTTATAATAGTTTTATTAGTTGTGAAACTGTTTTAATAAAATTTTATCACGTAAGATACATGAATTCAACCGACATTTTAACATAAAATTTTAGCACATTAAGAGTATTTGTCAATTTTCTATAAATTTAATTTGATAGTCTATTTGGAATTTCTGTAGGCTTGAGTTTTTTTGAGAATTGACAGTCACTAACATCTTTAATTAACGAAATGAAGGGTGAAAATGAAGAAAAGTGAATTTTATTAATAGTTTTAAGGTGTCATATATTGAGTTTTTTTAATGAAATTTTATATTTGTTTTTATATATCAAATCTTTATTTAGTTGTGAAAACTGTTTTACAAAAATTTTATACTTTAATTAAGTTTGTAATTTTACATTTAAATTGGAGAATCTAAAGTGTATTCTATTTCTTAAATTTCAAATTGAAATTAATTTGGTAATTTTAAAATTGAGTTCTTTTAAAGTATTTTCAAGATTTTGAAAAAATAATGTGTTTCTTGAAATGCAATTTAGAAAAAGGAATTTATTATAGTTTTAGGTGTTTAAATTTCAAGTTTTATGAAATTTAAATATTTGTTTTTATATAATTTAAAGTTATCGCCAATTGTTTTATAAAATAAGAACTAAGTCGAATTTTTTTGTTTCCAACCTCATCTCATCCGGTTGAACTTGTGAAAATAGATTTTTTAAATTTAAATTGGAACTATTTGGTAAATTATTAAAATTAAGTTTCTTACGGTTATTTTAATTTTGAAAATAATTGTTTTCATTGAAATGAATTTAAAAAAGAAGAAAGGAATTTATTAATAGTTTTGGTGTTTTAAGTTGACGTTTTTTTAATGAAATTAATATTTGTTTTTATATAAAATATTTTTGTTGTTGAAAATCGGTCTTCGGACAAACCGTTTCTGGTTATTCCCTCGGCTCCGCGTTTATACTTAGCCTTGTTTGTTATGGTTGTTTATAATTTATGAACTTTAAAATGCTCAGGCGATCTTTTATAGAGTGGACAGGGTTTACGAAATTCATTTGGCTTCCTTGATAAACATCTGCATTCTTCTTAGCTCTAGCAGCCGGTATTTTTGGAATTTGACCGTTCGTAAGATCGCTCTGTGGTTTGTGAATGATTTAAAAGTGAGAATGAATTTGATTGCATCTAATTTTTTTATATATATTAATTGAGTTTTTTATGAAATTTCATATTTGTTTTTTATATAAGAATATTGCGCGTGTATTAGCTTCGGTGAAATGTTTCATAAAACATTTAGTTCGCTTATATTCTGGCTGTTGTGTCCTTCTAATTTTACATTAACAATTTGAACGTGCGTGTTTAAAGTAAGATTTTTATAAATTTAACATTTGAATTCTCTTTTAAAACCAATCATGCATTTTAATATATTTATGATTGTCAATAATAAATGCGCTTTGAATGAATGCTCTAAAGAAGATAAGGTTATTTATCGTTTTTTTTTGGAGTGTATGTATTTTTTTTGTTATGAATTTAATATTTGTTTTTTATAAAATGTTTTTTGTTGTGAAATGTTTTAATAAAAATTTTAATTTAAAATAAGTTTTTATTAATTTTAATTAAATTTAGAATTTAAAAGTAGCCTTTTTCTATTTTAATTTGAAATTTTTGGGTAATTTTTAAAAATTGGAGTTTTTTAGGGATTTTAAGCATTTGAAACTAATGTGTGCCTTTCAGTTGATGGGAGTCTATACTCGCAGAACGATCGCTTGTATTCAGTTCTCTCTGTGTTAATTGGACGTTTTTTTATGAGTTGCTTATAGTTTTGTTTTTATTCTAATCAATTTTTTCTTAGTTTGTGAAAATGTTTTAAATAAATTTTTAATCTTTAATTACGCATTTTGATTTAAATTTACTTCAATTGAATTCTACTAGTTGATTTTTTCGTATTTAAATTTGAAATTATTTGGTAATTATTAATTGAGTTTTTAAAGTATTTTTAAGGATTTGAAAAATAATGTGTTTATTGAATTCAATCTATGTAAGGATTTACATGTATTGTGTTTAACTTCAATCTTGCTTAATGATTTAATTTTGTTTATATTTCTATTATTATTCGTTATGGTTTTCATTATTAAATTTTGATTTTTTTTTATCTTTGATTATTTTAATAAATTTCTGAATCTTAAAGTAGATTTTTTAAATTTAAATACTTTGATATTTGGTAATTTTCAATTTGAGTTCTTTTAAGTATTTTCAGTTTGAAAAATATGGTGTTTCATTGAATGTATTATTCAAAGAGATAGGTAGCTCCTACCCAATAGTTTTTAGGTTTTAAATTGAAAAGTTTTTTTTTTAATTATCAATATTTGTTTTATATAAAGAATATTTTCATTTTTGTGTGTTTTAATAAAATTTTAACTTAAAATTAGATTTGATAAATTGTCAAACTTAAAATTTAGAGTTTAAAAAGTAGATTTTGTAATTTTCAATTTAAATTATTGGTAATTGTAAAATTGAGTTTTTTAGGGATTTTAGAATTTGAAAATAATGTGTTTTATTGAAATGCAATTTAAAAAGAAAAATAATTTATTAATAGTTTTTAGGTGTATTAAATTGATGCTTACTGAATTTATATTTGTTTTTATATAAATATTTATTGTTATTAAAATGTTTTATTTAAATTTTTAATTTAATTTACATCGATTAATTTATCAAATTCTTTTAATTACCAATTTAGATATTAAAGTAGATTTTTCTAATTTAAATTTGAAATTATATGGAATTTCAATTGAGTTTTTTTGGATTTTGATTTGAAAAAATAATGTGTGCATTGAAAGGAATTTAAAAGACAAGTGGATTTAATTATGTTTAACGTTTTACTTAAAATTTGCTTCAAATGTAATTTGGTTTCAACTTTCGTGTTCATTAATTCTCACAAAAATTTATAAAATTTTAAAACTTTAAATTAGGATTTTTTAAATTTTAATTAAATTTAGAATTTAAAGTAGATTTTTAATAATTTAATTTGAATTATTTGGTAATTTTAATTGAAGTTTTTAAATGAAATTTTAGATTTGAAAAAATAATGTGTTTCATTGACATGAAATTTCAAAAAGATGAAGTGATTTATTAATAATTTTGATTTTAAATTGACGTTTTTTAATGAAATTTAATATTTGTTTTTATATCTAAAAATTTAATTCCGGTGAATTTTAGTTAATTAAAAATATAAATTAAAATTCTATTTTTTTAATTTTAAAATTAAAAAATTTGAATTTAATTAGAATTTTTTAATTTCAAAATTTGAATTTTTGGTGATCTTCAAATTTGAGTTTTTAAAGGTATTTTAGCATTTGAAAAAATAATGTGTTGCTTTAAATACTTTAAAAGAAGAGAGAATTTTATTATTGTTTTAGGTGTATTAATTTGAAGTTTTGTTATGAATTTATATTTTGTTTTTATTATAAATAGTTTATTGTTGTGAAATGTTTTTATCTCTACTCTATCTCTCTTCTCTATCTCTCTCTCTCTCCTCTCTCTATTCTCTCTCCTCTCTCTCTCTTCTCCTCTCATCTCTCTCTCTCTCTCTCTCTCCCTCTATCCTCTCTCTCATCCTTTTTCCTTGCCCTTCCCGCGTCCCCTTCCGCCTCCGCCTCAGGCGCCTCGGCTGCCCTCCTCTTTCCGCTCGACTCGCGCCTCGCATCTCGCCTCGCTCGCGCCTCCGGCATCCGGCCCACCTCCCTTTTGCCTCGCGGTCCCTCCCTCCTCCTCTCTCCTTCTACTCTCTCTCTCTCTCTCTGCTTCTTATCTCTCAAAAAAAATCAAAAAAAAAAAAAAAAAACACAAACAAAAAAAAAATCAAAAAAAAAAAACTCACCTCTCACGAAAATCGAATACCAAATCAAAACTAACAAACAAACACACACACACATCTCTCCCTCACAAAACACCTCTCTCTCTCTCTTCTCTCATCTCTCTCTCTCTCTCTCTCTCTCTCCCCACACACAAACACAAATCTCATACCCCTCCTCTTCTCTCTCTATCTGGCTTGCTGCTCCTTTCGCTTGCCCTCGTGACTCCTCTGTTCCTCTTATGGGGTTGTGTGCTCTCGTGCATGGTGCCTGGTACGTGCTCGCTGTCCCTCTCCACCCCTTCTTGCCCTCGGGCTCTGGCCTGTGCGTGGTGGTGCCTTTCTCCCCCCCCCATCTATTCTCCTCCTCTCTTCTCTCTCTCTTCTCCTCTCATCCTCAACCTCTCTCTCTCTCCTCGTCTCTCTCTTCTCGTCTCTCCTCTCATTCCACCTACTCGTTCTCTCCTCTCTCTCTCTCCTTCTCTCTCTCTCTCTCTCTTCCATCTTCTCTCCCCTCTCCTCATCCTCTCTCTCTCTCTCTTTCCTCTCTCTTTCTCTCTCTCTCTCTCTCATCTATCTCTCTCCTCTCTCGTCTCCTCTCTATTACTCTCTATCTCTCCGCTATTCTTCCATCTCATTTCTCTCTCTCTCATCTTCCTCTCATCTCTTATCTCTCTCTCTCTCTCTCTCTTCAGGCCACACTCCAGTATCAACCGGCTTTTTTTTCGGGGGGCACGACCCCCCCCCCTCTCTCTCCTATCATCTCTCTCTCTCTCATCGTCTCTCTCGTTCTTCTCTCTCCTCTCCTCTCTTCTATCGCTCTTCTCCTCTCATCTCTCTCTCTCTCTCTCTCTCTCTCTCTCTCTTACTCTCTTCTCTCTCTCCGTCTCTCCGTCTCCCTCCCCTCTTCCTTTTCTTTCTCCCCCCTCTCCCTCTTTCTCTCCTTCTCTCCTCCTCTCCCTGCCTGTCCCTTTCCTCGGGGGCGGCCGGCCTGCCCGTGCCCCCGTCCGCGCTCCCATCTTGGCCGTTTTTCGGCCTCCTTTTGGCGCTTGTTCTGTCGTCGGCTGGCCCGTCCGCCGTCTTTCCTCTACGCCCTCGTCTTGCTCATTGGTTTTGCCGCCGTCCTCCTGTTGCTCCCCTTCTCTTGTCCGCCGTCGCTCGCTGTCCTTGCCCGTCTTTTTGGCGCCCGCTGTCCCTCTTGTCCTTGTGCCTTCGCCCCACCCGCCCCTCGTTGCGTACTGACGCTGAAAAATCGCCTGCGCTGCTCTGCTTGTTGCTGGCCTTTTGTCGCAATGTCTTCCGCTGATGGCGTTTCCTCCCTGCCTCCCTTGGGCTTTGCCGCGCTCTTCTTTGTCCATGTTACTTTTACTCTTCTCCTCTGGCCCCTTCCCCTTCCCCCCTGTTCGGTCTGCCCTTGCCAGTCAGCTCTCCTTTCTTTCTGCCTTCCCACCCTCTCTCCTCCTTCTGCTTCTTTCCATCCTCGCACCCTCATATATACCTGGTCTGTGGCTCATCCGTCTGTGGGTCGGGCGCCGTCGGCCTGTTCGGTGTCTTCTTTTTGGCCTTTGTTCCTTCTTGGTCCCCCGCCATTTCCTCCGACGGCGTCCGCTTCAGCTTGCGGCGTTCCAGCCTTCTTCCCCCTCTCCTGCCTTGCCCTGTTGCCTTTTCTCCGTGGCTTCGCGTTTCGTTTTTCCGCCTCGCTTCCGTTCCTTCTCTCTCCTCCCCCCCTCCATCACGTGTGTCTGGCCTCGTTTTGCCCGCTTGTCTGTTCCCTTCCTCTCTGTTTCCCCCCCAATAGGCCCTCCTCCCGCTGGCCGCTATCCCCCCCTGTAGCCTTCACGTCTCCGCTTTTGCCTGCTCTCCCCCTTCCCCTCTTATTTGTTGCTCCGATCGATCTTTCGCGGGTTTATCCTCTCTTTCCCTCTACTCCGCGGCGCTTCACTTCCGTTGGCTCCCGACCTGTTTCGGCCACCCTTTTTTCCTCTCTTCTTGCTCCTCCTTATCTCGGACTCGTTCTCTTTTTTGGCTTCCCCGCCTTTTGTCCTCTTGGCCCTTCCCGCTCCTCGTACACCCTTCTCCTCTTCTTCTTCTTGCCACCACCTTTTGCCACTTTAGCCGGCCTCTGTCTCTTCTCTCTCTCCGCGGTGCGTTCGCCTCGCTTTGTGCGCATTTTTCCTTTTTTCATCCTCTACCCCCCAAAGGACACTAGCCGACTCAGCCCCTAAACATATGCTGCGCTAGAGACCAACAGAAAACGACATACACCTGTCGCCCTAATTAGATTAATTACATATACAAACGCAAATTCAGTTACTTTTTGCATTAGCAAATATCAATTAATATAAGACAGACATATTCCAAAGTCAAAAAATACACTTGGGCTGAGAACAGAAAAAAACAAAATTGAATCTTTGACGGGCAAAAGTATAATACAACGTAATGCACACAAGACACGAAAATTGCTCCTTCTGGAGCACATCGATCGTTCTCATCGGCTGAAACAGTAAAAAATTTACGCTTTTGATTTATGTTTTGGCAACAATTTACGTTTGATGTAAATGCGCCAGCATCGGCTGAATTAGAGCATTTTGGAACTGTTGGAAGTGGTATACATGGCATTTCTAGCACTAGTTTTTTTAAATGTTGCTGGAAGAGGCAATGTCTCAAGTATTAACTTCCGGCCAGGACTTACGAGATTGTTCTGACAGCGACGAATTATATAAATTAATTTAACGCTCTGGGCACTTATATATTATATAACACGGATATGATACTAAAAAATTTTTAGTGTCTAAACAATTTCGGGGGGGGGCCATGGCCCCCCTGGCCCCCCCCTGGTACGCCCTTTATATATACTACAATATATATATAAATTATATATATAATATATATATATATATAATATATATATATATATTATTATATATATATTATAAATATATACTATATATATATATATAACTATATATATTATACTATATTATAGGTATATATATAATTATATAATTTGGCTCTTTTTGAATTATCAATTTACATACTTTACAGAAGGCCTAATTTTATTTTAAAAAGCGGGCTACTAAATCGACACAATGAACACCAACGCCTCATAGTGTTAAAAGTTGAAGCTTTTTTCTAATAAGTTAGTAGTTAGTTATTGAAATTATGGGAAGTGATAAGTTATAAATGTAAGTTTAAGTTAAATGGAAAGTGAAATAAAATTAATAACATGGGTTTAGGTAAGGTTAAATTACTAATTATAGGTTTGATTAAGTAAGATTTAAATAATATTCAAATATATTAGAGATTGTTTTTTTAACATTTTTAAAAGCAATGTGAAGCTCACTTTTTACAATTATA
>JABUQX010006721.1:0-5000 GCA_015478945.1 Trachelipus rathkii
TTTACTCGAAGCTTTCCTCCCTCTTGTAAAATCACCTCCACTGGCTATTCAGGGCCTATGATAGTTTTACTTTAAAAAAGTAATAATATATATACTGTGAATTAAAAAATATAAATATATAAGTATATATATATATATATATATATATATAGTATATATAATATATATATATATATATATATATATATATATATTATTATAGATATATATATATATAATATATATAGTATATATTATATATATATATATATATATATATATATATATATTATATATATGATATATATATATATTATATATATTATACAGTATATATATATATATATATTATATATATAATATATATATATATATAATACATATATACATATATATATATATTAATATAATATAATATATATATATATTATATATATATATATATAATATATATTATATATATATATATTATATATAGTATAGTATATAATAATATATATATATACATGGGCTTAGGAAGGGGGGGGGCACTTGCCCCCCCTAAATTTTGGCGAAATAAAAAATATGACCTTATATGGTTTGCCAGACGACGTTTTAAGGGTTAGTAGTAGAAAAACTGAAAAAAGTACACTCAATCGATAGATAATTGAAAGTAGCTTAATACTAATACTAAACTTATATTATTTTTTCTAAGTTTTAATGGTGTTCGTTTTCATATGCTTAAAGTCAACTGGCTTTGTGCTGTTATACAGATGGATTCTTTCTGACATTATTCTCCGCTAGAGCTTTCAGTATGTCGATAGCATTTGGCGGCTGCCAAGGCTGCTAAAAATCTCGGAAGGCGTACTCGTTGATATTCAGCTGCAGACAAACACATTAAAAAAACAATTGCAGAAAATAAAAGAATATATTACAACAATTTGAAGACCATAATTTTATATATATATATATATATTATATATAATATATATATAATATATATGTATATATAATATATTATATTATTATATATATAATATATATAGATATAATATATATATATATATCATTCAACCTTTGCCCCCCCTAAATGAATCCTGCCTACGCCCCCATATATATATTACTATATATATATATATATATATGTATATATATATATATAATATACTATATATATTATATTATATATATATATATATATATTATATATATATATATAATATATATATATATATATATATATCTTTTTATGATTGTTTTGGATTTGCTGAAGAAACAACACCAACAAGATTGGAAATGTAAACAACTTTGAGCATCAATAAATCCCTGGCTTTTTAACGATAAAATCTATACAATATAAACTTTCGATCAATCACTTGAAGCAGAAAATAGTAATAGTTCAAATTCACTGAGGCTAAGTCTGAATCACAAGATTGAAGCAACGGTGAATATTCACAAAATATTCAAAAATCATCACTTGTTAAGGAAGCACACAGTTGGAATGAAATCCTTGATATTTTCTGAAGAATTAATTCATAAACTTGGATGGTGAAAGTGACACACTGACAAAAACTGTAGCAAAAATCGGAACAAATAGAGAACGTGTTTTTAGTAATGGCGCTTGATCGAAAGAGAACGGAAGTTGAAAGGATCACGTGACTTTTCGCTCGAGACAAAAAATTGGTTCCAAATAGAAAAAGAAAAAGTACAAAATAAAAATAAAAATAAAATAAAAATAGGAATTAGTTAAGACTAATGACTACAATTACCCCCCCCCCCGGCAGACACGGAGTGTCAGGGAGAGAAGCGTACAACAGGGCGGCGACGGCGGCCGGAACGAGACCGAGGATAGGGAGGAGAAGGCACAGGAGGAGGAGGAGGATTAGGCTGGGTATGCAATGGAGGATCAGTTGTAAGCGGAAGGGGGAGTGGTAGAGGCGGCGGGGAAGGATTACGAACCGGAGAAGTGGACAGAGGGACGGAATGAGGAGGGGGAGGGTCAGTAGAATGTGTACGAGTAGAGGAAGATGAAGCCAGATGGGTGGTAGAAGGTTGTCGTAAACGAGGAGAAACAGGAAGGATGATTGGAGGAGGTGGAACAATGTCAACTGACAACTCGGGAGCAAAGTCCAAGAAGGCGGGCTTAATCCGGTCAATAGAAACATTTTCCACTTTAGAACCCCTTTGAAGCGAAAAATATTTACGATAACGCTGAAGCACCCGAAAAGGTCCGTCATATCGAGCCTGAAGAGGGCCGCGATGGGAGTCGTGGCGGACAAGAACGTGTGTACAGGTATCGAGTTCGGACGGAATGTAGATTGTACGACGAGTTTGGCGAGGAAGAGACTGAAGGTCTTCCTTGAATGAGGTCCGAATGCCAAGAAGGACAAGTGGGAGGGTTTCGGACCAATTATCAACATTGCCATGAGCCATCAAGGAAGATTTTAACTGCCGGAGGAACCTTTCAATCATTCCCTGGGACTGCGGATGATAACTACAAGAACGAAGGCGTTTTGATCCTAAGAAAACCATAAGGTCCTTCCACAGGTAGGACTCAAATTGGCGTCCCTGATCTGTCGAGACCGTAGAGGGAGTACCGAATCTTGAAACCCAGTGGAAGAGAAAAGCCTGAGCAATGGATTCTCCTGAAGTATCTTGAAGAGGGATAGCTTCGACCCAGCGAGTAAAGCGGTCGATACAAGTGAGAAGGTGTGTGTAACCGTTTGAAGGAGGTAGGGGACCGACCAAGTCAATGTGGACCTGGTCGAAGCGTTGTCCCGGAGGAAGAAACTGCTCGACAGGAGCGCTAGTATGCTTATGGACTTTTGCACGTTGGCAGCTAAGGCAACTTTTAGTCCAAAGCTTAACGTCCTGGAGAAGGGACGGCCAGACAAAATGTTTACCGACTTTGACCTGTGTACCTCTTACGCCGGGATGCGAAACATCGTGTATTGTGTGAAATACAAGACGACGCATGGAAGAAGGTACGACAGGGCGGGGTAGACGTGAGGACATGTCGCAGAGAAGTGGAAATGGAAATCCAAAAACTTCCACACTCTGAATATCAAAAGTAGAGTTGGCAGGGAAGGTATAGTCTTCCAGCTGCTGAAGACGGGACATCTCGTAATCGATGGAAGGAAGAGGAGAAATGGCACAAATGCGGGAAAGAGCATCTGCGGGAATATTCTCAGCACCCTTAACGTGACGAATGTCGGTGGTGAACTGAGCAATAAACTCGAGATGACGCGCCTCACGGGGAGACTGTTTAACAGTAGAAGCTGTAATGGCGTACGTGATGGGCAGATGGTCCGTAAGTATGTGAAACTCACGACCGTCCCGTGACCCGTGTAGGATCGAGTTCACCTCCGGGCGTAGATCTAGCCCGAAGTCCTCGTCGCGGCTGGGCATCGCAGCTTATGCTCCTGCCTGGGCTGTAAAGTGAACAGCCCCAATATTAGGTGGGAGTCGATGGGGCCAGGCCCCTTAAGGCTTACCGTGTCCAAAAATGAGCTCAGTTATATCGATGATGCATCGCTGATGGTATGGGGGCGAGTAATGCCGCCTATCGCCATCAGTGACACCGCAGTCCATCTGGCAGTGAGTCTGAGATATATATATAAAAAAAATGTCGGTGGTGAACTGAGCAATAAACTCGAGATGACGTGCCTCACGGGGAAACTGTTTAACAGTAGAAGCTGTAATGGCGTACGTGATGGGCAGATGGTCCGTAAGTATGTGAAACTCACGACCGTCAATAAAGTACCGAAAATGTTTGATGGCAAGGTAGATAGCTAGCAATTCTCTCCCGAAAGCACTATACCGAACCTCGGGAGGTTGGAGCTTCCTAGAAAAGAACGCCAGCGGACGCCATTCTCCTTCAAGGTACTGTTGCAAAACAGCACCGACTGCGTGATCCGAAGCATCAGTGTGAATGCGTGTCGGAGCAGTGGAGGAGGGAAAAACAAGGAGGACAGAAGAAGCCAGAGCCTCCTTGATGTTAGAGAAAGCAAGACAGGCCTCATCAGTCCAATCGATGGAGATGGAGGCGGAAGATCCCTTACGAGAAGGCTTGAGAAGTGCATTAAGAGGACGCAAAATGTCTGCTGCCGAAGGAATGAACCTGTGATAGAAGTTTACCATGCCCAGAAAACGACGAAGTTGTCGTTGCTTCTGGGGCATGGGAAAAGAGCGAATAGCAGAGACACGGTCTTCGAGAGGGCGGATACCTTCTGAAGAGATAGAATGGCCGAGGAAGGTTAGCGAAGTAACGCCGAACATGCATTTAAGAGAGTTAATACGAATGCCGAAAGTCACTAACCTTGCGAAAACCTGGCGTAAGTGAGAGAGATGTTCCTCTGGGGAAGAGCTGGCTATAAGGAGATCGTCAAGATAAGCAAACACAAAAGGCAGTCCACGGAGCACGGAATCGATGAACCTCTGGAAAGATTGGGCAGCATTCCGGAGGCCGAAAGGAGTTCGGAGAAACTCAAACAAGCCGAAGGGAGTTATTACGGCCGTTTTGTGAATATCGGCAGCATGTACTGGGATTTGGTAAAAAGCTTTTACCAAATCAATTTTCGAGAAGATGGTACATCCCGAAAGATTTGCGGTAAAATCTTGCAGGTGCGGAATTGGATAACGGTCGGGGCGTGTAATTGCATTAAGACACCTGTAATCCCCGGTAGGGCGGTAATCACCGTTAGGTTTAAGGACGAGGTGAAGAGGAGAGGCATACTCAGAATTTGAAGGTCGAATTATACCTTGCTGAAGAAGGGTATCAAACTCAAGCTTGGCAGCTTTAAGTTTGTCGGGAGCAAGGCGACGTGCATGCGCGAAGGGAGGTCTGCCTGAAGTCTCAATGTGGTGGACCACATTGTGTTTGACTTCCGAAAAGGTAGAAATAGGAGAAACAAGTTCGGGAAAATCCGAATGAAGAAGTGCTTCAAAAGGGTTACTAGAAGATGGAAGGTGTATTCCACTGATGGAAGAAGCAGTACGTATACAGGAAGAAGAAAATTGCGTGTCGAAATCGATGATTCTAT
>JABUQX010006721.1:10000-15000 GCA_015478945.1 Trachelipus rathkii
AAAACAATACTATATCGAACTTAAAAAAAAATTTGTTTACAAATTATACTTCGCGTGACGTCACGAATCTGAAAAAATAAAAAAATTCAAAAATCCAAAAAAAATCAAAAATTGATTTTTTCTAAAAAAAAAAAATCAAAAAAATCACCAACCTTTAAAGCAAGCGAAAAAAAATAGTTGAAACAAAAAAATATTTTACTGTAACTCTGTAAGCACTAAGCTGAATCAGAGTCGAAATTTTGAATTTGACTGCTGGAGTCGGAGTCGGAGTCGGAGTCGGAGTCGGAGTCGGGGTCGGAGTCGAAAATTTTTGTTTGAGTGAGGTCGGAGTCGGAGTCGAAAATTTTTGTTTAAGTAGAGTCGGAGTGTCGGAGTCGAAAATCCAAATTTGAATTCAAAGAGTCGGAGTCGAAAATTTTATTTATGACTCCGCAGCCCTGGTTAAATCTGTTAGCCTCTGCGTGCGCGCGAGGCCCTTAGGCGCGCGGGCCCAGGGGCAATTGCCCACGTCACCCTGCCTGGAGCCGCCACGCAGTGGCGTGGCTCTAAACTTTGCGGGGCCCTGGGCGGCAGTGGCAAGCCCTAGGCTTCCTATGGGTCCCGCGGTGTTTTGCAGAAAACATACACATCAAAATTTCGTGCATGAGTTATTTGGCACAGCACATAAAGATAGGTTATCATTACGATTGTATTTATATTATTATTATATTTAGATATAAATATTATTATTATTATTGTATATATATATATATTATATTATTATTATATATATATATATATATATATATATATATATGTATATATATATTATTATATATATATATATATATATATATTATTATTATTATTATTACATATACATAAGGTTATATAGTTAAAGAAGTTACATATATATATATATATGCTATGGTATATATATATATAGTATAGGATCTGGTAAAAGTTCTTTACCATTTCCCCCCTCCGGGGGTATTTGGTATTTGGGTGTCGCGGGGGTTCCTCCGCCCCTCTCTTACGGGTATGGAACACATCCCCCTATTTTCCCCGTGCTTAGCCTCTAGTGTGGTATATATATATATATATATATATATATATATATATATATTATTATATATTAATAGAAAGAGCATATATATATATATATATATATATATATATATATATATATATATATATATATATATATATATATATATATATATATATATATATATATATATATATATATATGTATATGTTATATATATTGAAGCATAAAGAGCATAGCAGCACTGCGTTGAATTTGTAGCAGTTGTTATACATATATATATATATATATATATATATATATATATATATATATATATATATATATATATATATATATATATATAAGTGATTTAATTTTGTGCACGTGAAAAAGATTTTGCGATTCAGACCCCGTTACAAACCCCGTTACAAATTTATGACCCCGTTATAATGAACTGTTTTTAGAGATTTCAGATTTTTGATAGAATTTATCATTTAACACGATGAACATATTAATTGTTATTTATTACTCATTTATTACATTAATTATAGTTTCAGGGCTAACGTTTTACGCTGATTCCGAAAATGTATTCCTTTTTACTGTTAGCATTAATAGTTTTTTAAGATACATATGACGGACAATGAAACGCTGACATATATATATATATATATATATTATATATTATTATATATATATATATATATATATATATATATGTTAGAAAGAACATGTGTATAGACAAACATATATATATATATATATATATATATATATATATATATATATATAAGTAGTAAGTGGGGCGAAACCGACAGATGCCAGATTTACTGCTAAATCTGGTACTCTAGTTCTATTTTATTATTTTTAGCGATTTTGGTACTTTTTTTTCTGGTACGATTGTATATTTTTTACCGTAGATTTCGATTCCGGATCTTTGACTTGAGCCTGAGCCTTCGATCGACGCGTTTTTACCGCAGTTTCCCGCGTTATTACCGCAAGTTCCTGCGTTTTTCTACGATTTCATGTATTTTTCGCGATGAATTTTGTTTGGCAAAGTATCGTTTAAATATTTTGTATGATCGAGTTCATATATTGTTAATATTTTCGTATAATTTTTGCATAATTATCATTGAGGATATTTAGTTTTCATTAAGTTTTACGGGATAGCTCATGTATTACAGAGAAGTTCCTTTAATCGATATAGTTTACAATGCATCATACGTTTTGGTTCTTTATCAGTTTTTTCGTAGGTTAAGAGAATTATATTCCTTTATTTAGTTTTATTTAAACTTTTTTTTCAGTTTAAATACTTTGTTTATTTATTTATTTATTTACTTATTTATTTTTTAAAGTTTTATATTTTATTTTTGTTTGTTAGTTTTTATTATTTTCTACGTTTTATTTTGTTAAAAGTTTTTTTGTTTTATATTTTGTTTAATGTTTTTATTTTAAATATTATTAAACATTTACAGTTTTTATTTATTTTTAATTTTTTTTTTTTAATTATATTTATTTCTTTCTAAAAATTATTTTTATTTATATATTCCTTAAATAACTGTTTCATACTATATGCATAATAATTACATTATAATAATTAAAGTTTTTTTTTTACAGTTGTCACCACCACTCACAGGGACGAAGTCTTATTCAAGGATGGATGCTGCACACCTTAGAAGATACCGATTAGCTTAAATTAAGCAGTTGAGCATAGACGCATACTTTGAATTGAGGGAGCTTAAATGCATCAGGAAACACATAATAAGGAAGAGAGTTCCACAGAAACGAGGAGTCAAGAAAGAAGGATGACCCACGGCGAACTAAACTGGAGTTACCAATATCCATACAAAACTCAAGCGCTGACTCAGCATCACTAATGTTACGAATTGATGGAGTGAGAGAGACAATACCCCTCGAGCAATTGCCTCTATAATACCTATAGAAAAGGGATAAAGCACCAACATCGCGCCGCAAATATAGAAGGTTAAGTAAATTAGAAAGTATAGGACACTTCATAAGTCTTTTAGACTTTGACTCGACACTATCCAAAAGCCGGATAAAACCAGAGTCCTCCCCGATATGAGAGCTGTACTACATACCAGGGCGGATGAGACCCTTGTATAGTTAGAGTAACTGAGAAGAGGAAAAAAAATCTCGCAGTCTAAACAGAACTCTCAGATTCTTTGAGGCCGCCTTAGCAACCGTTGTGATGTGAAGTTTCCAAGACATTTTTATGATAAGTCTAAGGATGTTTATATTGTCAACTAGTGAGACGAGAGGACCATCGAAAGAGATAGGTAAGTTGGAATGTGCTTTAGAGAGGGAGATTTGTAGAAGTTAGGTTTTTAAAGAATTAAATTTCACAAGATTGAGACGACCCAGCCCTGAAATTATATCCAGATCAGCGAGAATAGAATCGGTAAGATTAAGACGAAAGGCTATTCTAGAAGTAAAAGAAGGAGCAGAATTGAAATGAGCTGAAGAATGATGAACGATTCATCGGTATATGATTGGATAGAACTAAAAGGGCAAGTGAGAAGATCCTTAATGAAAAGTAAGAATAAAGCAGGTGATAAGGCGTAGCCCATAAAGAAAACCACAAATAACAGAAAAGAAGAAGAATTCTCCCTTTAATAAAAGACTATTATAGGATTCATTTTATTATCAAATTACTTACATCGAATAGTACTAAATAATATATATATATATATATATATATATATATATATATATATATATATATATATAATATATATATATATATATATATATATTTTATATTATAATATATGTATAATATATTATATATATATATATATTATATATATTATAAATAAGAAAATCAAAGCTATGAACTTTTATTTCCTTTATTAGAATCGGCGTTTCGAGATATAACGTTTCCCATCAGCGGATTAGTAGAAAGATGAAATATAATAAAATAAAATAGCACAAGTAAAAGGTTCAAGTTCTAAAACATTCCATTTATCTCTAAATGTGACATATATATGAAAAAGTCAGACCAGTTTAAAGTAATCTATTGTAGTTATCATGTTAGTTGGCTGCCTGTTTAATAATTATCTGCTTAGTAGTTGAAAAATATCTTGATAGAAATATATAAAAGCAGTGTTAAAATAATAACTATTAATAATTAAAAAAAATAATAATAATAATAATAATAATAATAATAATAATAATAATAATAATAATAATAATAATAATAATAATAATAATAATAATAATAATAATAATAATAATAATAATAATATCTGTAATTAATACTAGCGATAAATAACAATCAAGAGAAAAGATATATCAGCAGAAACGATATATATATAATCCTTTAAATTATAAACTTATATATGAGTATATATATATATATATTATATATATATATATATAGTTATATATATTCTATATTATATATATGCATAGTGTGTGCGTGTGTGGTGTGCATAAGTGGTGTATGTGAAAATGTGTGTGTGTGTGTGTGTGTGCGTGTATGTGTGTGCGTGTATGTGTGTGTATGTATGGCGTGCGTTGTATGTATGTGTGTGTGTAGTGTGTGTGGTGTGTGTGGTGGTTGCTAGCGTGTGTATGGTATATGATTGTTATTCGTTCAAGAAAGCCGCTCACATGTGTTTGTATGTGTATGTGATGCGTGTTTGAGCGTGTGTATGTATGTATGGTCGTATATGTGTACTGTTTAATAATTATCTGTTTAATAGTTGAAAAATATCTTGATGGAAATATATAAAAGCAGTGTTAAAATAATGAACTATTAATATTAAAAACGCAAAGAATGGTATAATATAATAATATGATAATAATAGTAAATAATAGATTAATATAATATAATAATATAAGTAATAATAATAATAATAATAATAATAAATAATAATAATAATAATAATTATGTTATATTCAATGAATAATATAATAATAGATAATAATAATAATAGATAATAATAATAATAATGAATAATAATATAATAAT
>JABUQX010006721.1:22500-30000 GCA_015478945.1 Trachelipus rathkii
ATGTAGAATAAAAATATTTCTATCAATCCAACAAACAACTTTTTCGACTTTACAAAATAACATCATATATATATATATATATAATATATATTATATAATATAGATTATATATCTATATATTTATATATATTAATGTATATTATATAATGATATATATAATAAATAAACATATATATATATTATATATATATATATTATATATATATATATATATATATATATATATATAGCTCATTCCCTTTCTTTAACTTCTTATTTATGGCACTTGGGATTAACGGAGTAACCTAATCTAACATGAATTTCATGAAAAGATGTTTCCAGAATCCCAAATGTTGATTTAATCCGTTAAATATATTTGCCAATTTATATGAAAATTAGCAAGAATTTCACATCCTTTATACAAATTAGGAGAACCCAAAGAAATAAAATAACGAATAATGTTTCTTTAAAAGCATAAATTCAGATAGTAAAGGGTTGTACCAATAGTAATCTTATATGAAAAATATTATCGCTATTATAACCAATATTTATTATTATAACTAATATTATTATTATTATTTTTATTATTATTATTATTATTATTATTATTATTATTATTATTATTATTATTATTATTATTATTATTATTATTATTATTATTATTATTATTATTATTATTATTATTGATATTAATAATATATCTTGCATTGTTTGATCAAATTAATATCCTATTACCTCAACCAATTTATTAATATTATTATTATTATTATTATTATTATTATTATTATTATTATTATTATTATTATTATTACTATTGTTATAATTATTATTATTATAACTGAAGACATTGTCATAACCGTTATTGGTGGGTGAGTTTTCTATACCATCTAATACTGTAACGAAAATATCTGTTTTAGTCTGTTGAAATATAACCACATAACGAATTCGAATCCTAGATTAGTGAAGGACATATAAGGCCTCATTTTTCCAAAATTCACCATTCCAGTATGTGCATTTATAGAGCTAACAACAAATTAGTAAACTCAAATAATTTTTCTGATGTATAATATTTACGTTATGCTTGCAGTGAATGACTATTGAAACGAAAAAAACTACATGCTGAATTTACGAAAATAGATCAAAATTGGCAAGTTTTCCTTATATGTTTTAATATGTTGAGATCTTGAAAGTTTTTCTTAACTATATTATTTATTAGTATTATTTTATATTTGTTATTTAAATATTTTCTATTAGGTTTTTATTGGTGTGAGAATATGTTTTACAGTTACCATTTATTATTTAAAACATAGTAATATCATTTCCAGACATCCATGTTACTCTATCCTAAACAATCTACGCATAGTCATCGAAAAGTTATTTATTTTGATGATTATGTTTTTAAGCAAGGTAAATGGTCGACGAGAACACTAATTTTAATTTTCTCACAAGGAGGTTTTATTGAATTTTCTTGTGTTCTTTGAGGGTGCAGTAGTTTATACGCAGGAGGTGCAATCCTATGATATTCCATTATATTCATAGATACTCCATTGTCTCGATAACATTAATAGTTTGTTCGGTAAAGTATAGTATATATATATATTATATATGTTATATATATATATTATATCTGGTAATATATATATTATAATATATATAGTATATATATATTATATATATATAGGTGTATATATTAGAGTATATTATATATATATATAAATTCATTCTAGTTATAAAGTGCCATTTTGCATTCCTACTTACTTTAAAAGTTATTCACGTATGTTTATTAAGTCAGACTTGAAAATATAATAATCATACGCATATGGGATTCACCTCTTTCTGCATAATTTATTATAATGAATTTACATTAGATTTAGTTTTTGAACTTAGAAATGCAAGTGCTCAATTAATCAATAATTCATTCTATTATTACTAAACGATTCGGTCATTAAAATAGTGTTACAGATCAAATGTTTGAATTCGTAACAACTATAATATATAGTATATATTATAATATATATATATATATATTAAGTTATATATATATATACATAATAAATATATAAGGTATATATATATATAGTTATATATTATATATAGTATGCTTATAGTATCCTAATATTAACTTAGAATACTGGTTAGATCTGTTGACCTAATGATGGTTCTACGTATTTTTTTAATGTGCTGTATTCATTTCCAGATAAGAGCAAGTTGCAGGAAGTAAAGTAACCAGAAACGCAAAATCGTGTGCCTCTATTACGCACCTTTTGTAGAAAGAATTAGTTCAGCAATAGACTGTCATACATATGAAGTAAAGGTGTTAGACGGAAATTTTTTTAACAACGGGAGCAGTATTGAAGAATCCTTCGAAAAAATCATAGAGGAAGTAATCGAAGAGGTTAAGCAGGATGTTGAATATAATACAGAGAGGATGCGTGTAGGAATAAACTTTACCTTTGGTGAAAAAGGTTCTGATCGTAAATTCTACATTAATATCAGTTACCGCGATATTGCTAAAGGTAACGCAGTGTCAGAGATTTTAAAACGTTTACAATCATCCTTCCAATCAGGTGATAAGGCTTCTTTTGCTAAATTTATGGTAAAAGCCACTGTATATCGTATACCTGTAGGGAAAGGTGACGATGACAAGCCTGAAAACATAAATGTGGGTAAAAATACTAATGTACTTATACCTCTGAATACCACTTTCAAACATCCATACATTCCTAAGGCTCATTTGAAGCAGGGACCAACAGGATGCGCTTTCAGAGCAATTGTACTCTACAAAAAAACAGTAATACAAGGTATAGAGGCTAAAGGTATGAGTATCGATACAATTGAAAAGGAGGCTAAAGATTTATCAGATAAATGTGGAATGGAATATGATAAGCCTTTTATTGCCATCGACTTTAAAAAAATCGAAAACGTTGAAAATTGTCGAATCATCGTATTTGGTCCTGAAGGTAATGGCGTAAAAATAGTATATAATCCATCCAATGAAAACAGAGACGATCCTCTATACATTATTGGTCATGACGGAAAAAATCATTACTATGCAATTGCTGAAAATAAATTAAAGCTGTGTTTTGAGAATACCCAGAAAACTGATGCATTCAGAAACGGTATATTTTGCACTTATTGCTACACTTTTAATAGTAATAATATTGCACATAAACTAGACTGTGAACATTATGGTTGCAGACAATGTTTAAATAATAAATGCAAAGGTTCATTCGATCACGATGGCATATTTCGTGAATGTTCAGATTGTAACCGAAAATTTTATAATGATGATTGCTATAAAAACCATAAAGAAAATAAAACATGCAAGAAAATAAAAATTTGTTCTCTGTGTCCCACACAAATAAAGATGGATCGTAAAGGGAGATTTAAACATGATTGTACAAAGGCATTTTGTACTATATGTAAAGAAAAATACGAACCTAAAGAAGACGAATATCATATATGCTACATGAAGAAAAAGAAAAAGAAGGATGACAAGAATGCCAAGAAAGATACCGGCCCTGAAGTTTTCACATGTTATATATATTCGAAAAACCTAGCCAAAGAAGGTACTAACGCTAGAGGAAGAAGGATATTAAAATTGGTACCGTACTTATTGGTATGTCAAATGATATGTGATTTATGTGCCGGTAAGAAGATAAATATGTATGCATCCATTGGTGGATGGCACGAAAACAGTTTAAAATGGAGGATGAGAAGGGCTGTAGAAAATTTTATGACCTTTTCTAATGAATTTTTAGAGATAAACAAATATGAAGTAATTGTGGCAGCACAGTAACGAGGAAAATTTGATTCACTACATTATGTACGCTCATTACTAAACACAGTTTCAAACTATCAGCGAAATCCTAGTAATAAAGAGGAATAAATCATTTCATATGGTTCTATATGGAATATAATCTTTAGGGATACGTTGCTTTTTACACCTGTGCTCTGAAAAACATCCTAATGGTATGGGCTGGATGATAAAAGCTATAGTACCCAGGCTTCTTCTCATAGTACAGTTTTTAAAATGAAGAAACTTTGCATTATAAAGGACCCATCCCGATAAGAAATTCTTTGAGACTGAAAAAATGTCCTCTAATGAAAAACAAGATTTAAGAATACTACAATAGTTTTCAAAATAAAGAATAACGATATTTATTGAAGAAATGTGAAGAAGTTTGTGCTCAAATGTTTAATATATTTAGAAAAATGCTTTGAGATTAGATGAGTTTCATTAGTGCTTGATAACTGACTGTTTGATAATTGCCTCGATTGCGTCCTTATGTTCTTCTATTTAGTAAATAACGGATTTATGCCTGAGAGGAAAAATCACCATTCTAAGCAGAGAAAATCCAAAAACCTCTCTCCAGAAGCGATTCGCTGGCTTATGTATCAGGAAAAATTACACAATATCAATATCAGGCATGCTCGTAATGGCGGAGAGAAAGCATTTAAATAAAAAATAAAATGGCTCTACCCTGATGGATTCGGGGTATTAACCGGAGTAAAACTGTTTCCATACCTACGGCTGTGCATGGCATGTCATAATGAACTGTAATAATGGATAAGGCACGCTCCATGAAGTATGCTGTAGATCGTTCACTCTCACCATGAGGCAGAGGAGATGTATAGAGAAATGGAATTAATTGTATAGACGTGTGTGGGAAGTGAATGATAAATGCAAAGAGAAGACAATTATTCAAGATCCTGATAATATGATGAAAATATACTGAATTAAGAATAATGTTTCAACGCTTTAGTAACGATGTGTTAACAGCAACTCATAATGACAATTCCATTGTTTGGGAGGCCGTACTGGACCCTCGTTACATTAGCTATCCTCCAAATAAAGGTCAAAAGATATGTATTTGATTCACATCGCTTATCCTTATGTTGAAACGAATGAATGATCGTTGTGTCCTCCCTGAAAAACTTAGTTTGGTGATAAGTCCCTGATTTGAATCATTTAAGAACGGACTCAATGATAAGTATTATGGAGTTGCATATCTAAGATCTTGCCTCCAAGATTTTCATTCCTGTACTGTGAAAACTAAAAGAACCTCATGTTCGCTCTTTGTGCTAAATTGCTGAGTTAAAGGTGTTGGAAATGCATACATGAGTGATGAAACGCGCTACTTGAAGGTGTGTACACAACACCTGAAATTCAACTGGCTATAGAGATGGGATAGAAATTACTCCAATATATTTGAAGTATGGTCAATTTAAAGAAAGGAGTTTTATTTGAGATATGTTAACCACTTCTTAAAAATAAAGACGTGAAGATCAGGACACGCCATAATAATTAGCGAAGACGTGATTCCAGAATTCGAAGAACCTAACTTTAAAGAGTTTATCCGTTTTCAAGAAAAGGAAGGGTGTCGAACTTGATATCGAGCAAATCAAGAAGAACCCTGAATGCGGTTCATTTGCATAAGTTATGCCTCATTTCTTTGGGGAAATTCGCACAGAAAGAACCTACAAAAGAAGATATGGTAATGTACTAGTGATAAACAAGTTTGGAAACTAATCAATCAATGTGACATTGAACTTGCGTTATTCCAATAGGTAGTAAATATGTTGTAACAGTTGTCAAAAATGCACTAGCCGAGCGATCATCAACTGCAACAAACATTCCTATTGCTTCATTTACGACCGCCTATGCCCGTATAAAATTATACGAGTTACTTAACAAAGTCAAACAAAGGGCATTGTACTGTGATACAGATTCTTGTATTTTTGTTGCTGGCAAAAACGACGAGGTTCCTGAAACAGGAAACTTCTTAGGCGATCTAACAGATGAAATATCAGAATATGGTCATGGAGCTTACGGCGAATCTTTTGTATGTACTGGACCAAAGTCCTATGCTGTTAGAATAAGAACCGCTGATGGAAATATAAAATATATTGTAAAAGCCAAAGGCCTTACAATCAATAAAGATACAAAAGATACAATCAATTTTGAAAAACTGTTAAAGTTGGTGTATGATCATAGCTCTGAAAAAAGTACAGATCAGTGTGAATCGTTATATAATGATATCAAGGATCTTGATGTTACAGTAAAGGCAATGAATGAAATACAGTTGAATGATGATAGTGGAGATGTATGCGATGAACTGCCTCATAAAATGGCTGCTAAAATAGATGAGTCACAGAATTCTAATGCTAGCTTGCACGGAAGTAACAGAGGGGGATTATGTTATAACATACCTACTACAACTTTTCAGCCCGGAAAATATGGAGGTGTAAGTATTGTATCAGGAACAAAAATGATGCAGCATACAGCTGATAAGCGGTTTTCTGTAGATAATCTCTTTTCGAACAGCATCTATGATTTACGGGCGCATAGTCATTTAGTTTATATATATATATATATATATATATTATATATAATTATATATATATATATAATATATAAATATTATATATATATATATATATATATATATATATATTATATATATATATATATATATATATATATATATATATATATATATATATATATTATATATATATATTTTTATATAATATTAATTTTTTCTATGTAAAAATATTCTATGTTATATTGAAAATAATAAGTTTTTTATTTGTCCATTATTTTGTTAACATGTTTTAGCATTGCAGCATAAGTCTGATTTTTAAGAAAGATATGTTATGTAAAGCTGGAAAAAGAATTAGTCAGAATCTATATTTAAATATGTGAGACTGTACCGCATTAAATAACCTTGATTACTTATTCAAGGTATCAATAATGGATAAAGGGCTATGATTTTATTATTATTTTACTCTTTTGATTGAATGGCTGATAATTATATTATAAACATAAAAAGAATAAAAGTTATAGTAAAAGCAAAATGGTTTTTAAATGCTTTAGGCCATGTAAAACGGTAATTTTTTTTGTTATAAACCTAAAATAATTAATATTTTTATTGAAATTAGTTGAGAAAATTAAAAAAAAAAAAAAAAAAAAAAAATAAAAAAAAACTAAAAATGTAAATAAAAATTAAAATAAACAAAAAAAATAAACAAAAAAACTTTTAACAAAATAAAACGTAGAAAATAATAAAAACTAACAAACAAAAATAAAATATAAAACTTTAAAAAATAAATAAGTAAATAAATAAATAAATAAACAAAGTATTTAAACTGAAAAAAAAGTTTAAATAAAACTAAATAAAGGACTATAATTCTCTTACCCTAAGAATAAAAAAAAAACTACAAAAGAACCAAAACGTATGCTGGCTGTAGACTATAACATCATTTAAAGGAACTTCTCTGTAATACAGAAGCTATCCGTAAACTTAAATGAAACTTAAAAATAATAAGATAATTATGCAAATATTATCCAAGAATTATAACAATATATAAGTCGATCATCAAAATATTAAAGTTACATGTTGCCAAGCAAATTCATTCGCGAAAAAATACATGAATCGTAGAAAACGCGGAACTTGCGTATAACGCGGGAGAACTGCGGGTACGAAGCTGCGAACTCGGGCTCAGGGTCAAGTCAAA
>JABUQX010006721.1:32500-33559 GCA_015478945.1 Trachelipus rathkii
TTTTCTATCTTTTTTCTTTCTTTCTTTCTTTCTTTCTTTCTTTCTATTTTTATTTATTTGTTTTTATTTTTTTTTTTTTTCTTTCTTTCTTTCTTTCTTTCTTTCTTTTTTCTTTCTTTCTTTCTTTCTTAATCCTTCTAACAAATTATATATAAATTTAAACTCCAAAAATAAAAATTTCCTTTAAATTCTTTTTTTCCTTCTTCTTTCTTCCTTTCATTCTTTTTCTCTTTCTTCTATATCTTTCTTCATTTCTCTTTCCTTTCTTTTCTTCTATATTTTCTTCATCTTTTCTCTCTACTCTCTTGCTTCTCATATTTTATTATTTTATCACTTACTTTTTTCTTTCTTCTCTTTCTTTCTCTTTCTCTATCTTTTTATTAATAATTTATTTGTCTCTATATTATTTATCTTTATTTTATTTTTTTTCTTTCTTTCTTTCAATATTTATTTATTTATTTTTATTTATTTTTCTTTCTTTTTTCCTTCTTTCTTTCTTTTTCTTCCTTTCTTTCTTTCTTTCTTTTTTTCTTTTTTTTCTTTTTTCTCTTTCTTTTCCCTTTTTTCTTCTTTCTTCTTTTTCCTATTTTTATTTATTTTATTTTTTTAATTCTTCTTCTCTTTTCTCTCTTTCTTTCCTTCCTTTTTCTTTTTCTTTCTTTGTCTTTCTTTCTTCTCTTCTTTCTATATTTTATTTTATTTTCTTTTCTTTCTTTTTTTTTCTTTTCATCCTTCTTCCTTTTTTAATTTTCTTTTTTCTTTTCTTTCTTTCATTTGTCCCTTTCTTTTCTTTTCTTCCTATTTTTTTCCCCCTTTATCTTCCTTTCTTTCTTCTTTCCTTTTTCTTTCTTTCTTTTCTTCTTCTCTTTCTTTCACAATATTTTATTTATTTTTTATTTTATTTTTATACTGATTTTCTTGTTGTTTTTTTTCTTCTTTTGTCTTCACTTTTTTTCTTTTATTTTCCTTTTTTTTTTTTTACTTTATTTTAATTTTATTTGTTTTTTTTTCTTTTCTTATTTATTTCATCATTTTTTTTTTTCTTTCCTTTATTTCGCC
>JABUQX010006722.1:0-12500 GCA_015478945.1 Trachelipus rathkii
ACAAACCTAGCACAACTTACGAGCTAATAAACCTGGTACGCATTAACAAGTTTCACCTTAACAACAGTATTATCACTACAGCTCATGAACATAACGCTTAACGTAATAACGTTTTCCACATCAATATAAGCCAACTAGCGTAACATGAACTAAGAAAAATATAGTACAACGACAAACCTAACCACCATACGTATGAATCATCTGTCACCATTAACAAAGTTTCCACACTTAAACACTAGTAAAGTAATAACATTGCCAATGCTGAGTCTGAAACATTGTCAGAGAAACTTCTTAAAACATCTCTCCAACATATTAACGTTAATCTACATTGTACATGCCGAGTAAGCATTTAACAGACAATGTCATCATGAACCTTGTCCGATTCATCATACAGAACCAACAGAATATATGCTAGCGTAGATCAAAGTTTTTGTGGCATTATCATACGCTCAATATTTAACCAAAAATGTTATGCATATACCTTACCTAAATTATCATAGCATCCCCACATATAATTGCAAATCATAACAAGTTTTATCAAGCATAACTAAAAATAGTTCTTTGATATAAATAATCATGAAGTAAGTGGTAATCAGTTTACGCATTTAAAAGCAGAAAACAGTAATCAAGCCACCGGACCCGCACCCTCCCTCACTAACCCACCCGTTGATGACGCTTTGATCTATTGATTCAAATGATATTTTCATATCGAAGTATCATTTCGGATTAAACATAGTACCAAAAAATAAGTTCTTTATATACCTAACCAACAGAATAATTATTGCTAAAGTAAACATTGTTTTTTCAACATTAATAAATGCGTAACAATAGCATTACCAGAACTACGAGATATCAATGTACAATGAACAATAACTAACACACCTTACTCACCGAAAAACTACGTCACATTAACAAAATTCCATACTGTAACAACGAGTAAAGTATCTAGCAGCAGCGTACAAACGTAACCTATTCACGCTTTTTTCAAGCATATCTCTAACATAGTCAATGTTAATTTTACATTAACTATTGATTTACGTTTCGCATTTGAGTATCGTTTAAGAGTTAAACATAAACTACCACAGTGAAAAAACACTATTCTTTTTACGACATGAAAGTCCAAAAGCTTATATATATATCTAACGTAACAAAGTTTTGTCACATTTAATAAAGCTAACATAGATCACATGAACTAAGAAATAATTTACACAACAACACATCTAACACAGCTTAAGCACGAATAAACTGTCTTAACATTAACAAAGTTCAACACTTTACACCAGTATAACAGACTAACAGTGCATACAAAACGGTAACCTATTCAACTTTTGTTCCAAAGCATATCTTAACTATACGTTAATAGTTTAATGTGATTAGATGACGCAGCACTGAACACAGTACACGATTTCTGCATCAGACAAGTAATATACACTAGTCTAATCTTAAGTCATAGACCGAGCAGCATGAACTTCTCAATGGTAACTGCTTCAAGTCACCATTAATCTATAAATCCGTCACACGGCATAGGAGACATTCACATAAGAGGAGATGAGACTTAATCTGAAGCTTTTATCCAACATAAGCTAGATAATGATCAAACTGCATAAAGCCATGTAGAACTCGAGATCATTTCGAGATCGGAGAGCAACTTCACTTATGAGATCAGCAGCGCAGCATCTGAACGTAAATGAGATGTATACCGCGAGCAGGTATTGCAGAGTATCTCGCAAACTGCGTACGACGGCTCACTCGCATCCATTCACCTCTCGAGTCTAAGTTGATCCAATAGTTTAGAGTTCCAATAGACACTAATATCCAGTCACACTATCGAGCATGATAACATAAACACACACACACTCACTCTTAACAAGAGCTGCAGACGGCGACGAGAGAACAGATACCATCTCACGTATAGGGAAATAAGCTCATTAACATATATATCTACATATGAAATTATGCATAATCAACAGTTATATCAGAAGCATTAGTAAGCACGCTAGGATTGATAGCACAGTAATGTTCGCAAGGAGGAGCAAACGCCTAAGGAGATAATACACATGTCTCGTAGCTACACGCAGAAGGCGTCACCTCAGACCTCCGCAGCAACACTACCTGATAATAATGTATACCTCGAGTACGTTCGGTCTTCCACATTAGATCGAGATTAGCGATGGCTATATGTCTAAATCCTCTGGAGGAGTCTTAGTATCATACGACAGGCTTAACATATTCAAGTAGAACACCACACTATAGCGACTATCAACGAATTAATGCTTACACCGTAACAACTTTTTTACCATCAACTTCGTATATTTAGACAAAAAATTTCATCCATAACCTCGTCTTAAATATCATATCCCTAGAGAATAATTGCAACATAACAAAGTTTTCAACCAAACATAACATACAAAAATAACAAAATTTTATCTGGACATAACATAAAATAAGTTCCTTATATACTTTCACATTAAAGCGTATAGTTTACTGATTTTAAAGCAGTAATCAGTAATCAAACAATCCCATCCCTGGATTCCCTCCATCCTCAATCCACCTTGTGATCTATTGAACTATTGATTCAACATATTTCGAGCTATCATTTTGGATAAACATTAACATAAAATAAGTTCTTAGAATAAACTGACCCGACCCCCGAATATATGCTTACGCAGCAAAGGTTTTAGCATCAATAAAGCTAACATATCATAACCTCAACTTAGAGAATATTATGTACAAATGCAAACCTAACTAAAGCCGTTTGAATAATCAGCTAACATCATGAGAATTCCCTACTTATCAAAGGTAAAGTAGCTAAACGGTCCTACATACTCGATATGTTCCACTTTTCTCGCATATATGCAAAGGTAAAGCGTAATTTATCTAACAAAATCCTTAACAAAGCGACCAATCTATCAAAGATACGAGCATCTTGAACTATGAATTGACACTATCTCATCAAAGTGTCACTCGTTCAAGTCATAACATCATTGAACGCATGAATAAACGTTAGACATCCAGCAAAATTCCTAGGGCCAAAAACTCTAACTCATACCAACAAAAACTTAACTAGGCCACGTTTCTAACACATCATCGTCAGTTTGTATCGTAATAATTTACAAAAACTCATCATTTATCTAAACAATCAGTGTTATTTTCACATTCTCATAAGTAATTACATTTTAACATAACGTCCTAACTATCGAGTAAAAACAGTTTCATTAAACAAGAGTATCTAAAGCAACACGTTTTACCTACCGAGAGAAAACCCATGGGGGATGCCCCCCCTTGAAAGGGTGTGAATCCTTGAAGGGGTGTAATGACCAACGAATATATGCTAGCGGGCATTACCCCTCCCAAGGAGGGGTAAGGCCTCAGCCTTCGGGCTGAGGCCCAAACGTGATCCCCCCTTCAGGGTGATCTCCCCTCTCAGGATTCACACCCTTTCGAAGGGTCGCATCCCCATCGGGTTTTCCTCTCGGAAGGTATGTGTTCGCTTTAGATACTCTGGTCTAATGAAAACGTTTTATTGTAAGTTAGGTAAGTTATGTAATATTTATGAACCAATGTGAAATAAACACTGTGTATTTGTTAGAGAATGATGAGTTTTTTGTAAGATATTGCCTTTGTTAACTGACGATGATGTGTTTAAGCAACGTGAGCCTAGGCTAAGTTTTTTGTTGAGTAATGTTAGGTTACCCCTAGAAATTTGATAATGATTGTCTACGTTTATGTCATGGTTCAAATGATGTTATCTCGAAACGAGTGACACTAGCTGAAGAATACGTGTCAATTCATAGTTTCACAATGCTGGTATCTTTGATAGATTGGTCGCTTTGTTAAAGGGATTTTGTTAGATAATACGGCTGTACTGTTGCATATATGCGAGAAAAGTGGGAAAATATCGAGTATTGTATGACCTGTTAGCGTACTTAACTTTTGATAAAGTAGGAATTTTCAGGATGTAGCTGATTATTTTCATAGCGAGGTATGTTAGGTTTGCATTTGTACATTATATTCTTCAGTTGAGGTTATGATATGTTTACTTTATTGATGCTAAAAACTTTGTTGCGTAAGCATATATTCGTGGGTCAGTAATTTAAGGAACTTATTTTTATGTTATGTTTCTCCAAATGAACTCGAATTAATGACTTGAAATCAATAGTTCAATCAGATCACAGGCGGATGGATGGGTAGGGGAATGCAGGGATGGGTGGTTTGATTCTACTGATTTAACTGCTTTAAAATCGTCAGTAAACTATTACGCTTTATTGTGGTATTTTATTAAGAGGAATTCATTTTTATGTTATTGTCAGGATACAAAATTTTTTATTTTTATGTTATGTTGGCTAAAACTTTGTTATCGTGGTTGCTATTTATTCGCTAGGATATATGATATTTAGACGATTTGTTATTGATGAATTTTTGTTAAATATTACGAAGTTGATGGAAAAAATTTGTTACGTTAGCATTATATTCTTTGTAAGTATGATGATTAGACAGGGTTTATGATAAATTTTTTGTTAAATAGTACGATTGCGTAAATGTAAAACTTTAACATTGGAATGTTAGAGGATTATGCTTGAAAAAGTGTGAAATAGGTTACGTTTTGTATGACTGTGTTCGGTCACTTTACTGCTGTTAATGTGCGGAAGTTTGTTAACTGTTAAGTAGTTTTATTAGTACGTAATGCGTGTTGTATAGGTTTGTCGTTGTACATTTATTCTTAGTTCAGATTTCCTTTAATATATTTTTTAAACTTTATTAACATTTTATTTTTTACTTTTCCAATTTACTGGATAATAATAAGTTTGTATAAGTTCTGTGATGAACAACAGTTGAATCATTTCTGTGAAATATGCAGAGATTTTTTGATTAGGGGTCTTCAAGATTAGTAACCTCAAGAACTTAATTCCAAAATTTAGCTCTTGATCCAGAACTTAGTTAAAATTTTGCTCTTGCTCACTCCTAAATATTTATTCAAGACATCTATTTTTCTCTTTAGGTTATGAAATAAACTTTAAAGATTTACTTTACCACGTTGTTATTCGAACCTCTTTTTTACTTTTTTTCTTTTTGGTCTTCGTTCATGAGGATTAATTAGACAAGGTTATGTATAAATCTCTTGTTAAATATTAAGCTTTGTTCCTCCCCAGTGTACTAATTACGTTAATATGCTTAGAGATATGCTTGGAAAAAGTATGAATTTGGTTAGTTTCGTTTTGTTATCGCAAGTGTTAGGTCATCTTTACTGTTGTATGAAGTGTGGGAATTTGCTGATGTTCTAAGCAGTTCCTATACGGTCGCTCTAAAGTTGTGTTGATCTTGTATTTCGTACATTGTATTGTTTCTTTTATTCCATGGGGTGATCCTTATGTTTTATGCTTAGTATTTGTGTTATACTTTTGTTACGTTGCATATAGTTGCGTTGAGTATCGAGTGTGTTAAGAAGTCTTAGTTTTTCATGTTATGGTTTAATCTGCTAACGGATACTCGAAGATTGTCGCAGTAAATCAATAGTGTAATGTAAGATTAACATTGAGAATGTTAGAGATATGGCTTGAAACAGGGTGTGACCATAGGTTTATGCCGTTTTGTTACGCTGGTGCTAGATACTTTACTGTTGTAAGCATGGAATTGTATGTTAATGCGTTATGTAGTTTTAGTTCGTGCCGTTAAGGTGTGTGGTAGGTTTTGTCATTGTACAGCTTATATTCGTAGTTTCTGGTAACTGCTATGTTGCTTTATTAATGTAAAACAGTTTACGTTGAGCATATATTTTGTCTTGGCTTAGGTATAGTAAAGAACTTATTTGTTGTACTACTGTTTATCCGAAATGATAGCTCGATATGTGATCTGAATCATTGTTGATCAATAGATTTCAAAGATCATTCAACGGGTGGGTTAGGCAATGGGATGGGTGATGGTAGGGTGCGTTTGATTTTACTGATTTTACTCCTCAGATTCCTGTAATAGCTATTACTGACTTTACTATGATATTTTAGTCAATTCAAAGAACTTATTGTTTATGTTATGTTTTGGATAAAACTTTATGTTCTGCAATTATTTGTTGTGGGATTATGATATCTCTGATGGTTACATATAGTCTACAGGGTAAGTGTTATGATAAATTCTTTGTTAAATATTACTATGATAGATGTCAAAAAAACTTTGTTACGCTAGCATATATTGGTTGGTATGTATGGTAATCGGACAAGGTTATGATACAATTTTTTGTTAAATGTACTTGTGGATCAATGTAGGGATTATTACGTTAATATGTTTAGAGAATGGTTTGAAAAAATATAATGACATAGGTTACGTATGTGCAATGCACTGTCTTTGTTACTTTACCTGGTGTTAACGTGGTGAAACTTATTAATGGTGACGAGGTTTATTCGTATGTAAAGTGTGTTAGGCTTTGTCGTAGTACATCATTTTCTTAGTTCATGTTACGCTATGTTGGCTTTATTGATGTGGAATCTTTATTAACGTTACGCGTTACTTCATATGAGCTGTTGAATGATAATCTACTGTTGTTAAGTGATGGAACTTTGTTTAATGTCTACCCCGAGTTTATTAGCTCGTTAAGTTGGTGGGCTAGGGCTTTGTTGTTGTACATTATATCTTCTTAGTTCATGTGATGCTATGTTGTTATTAATGTGAAATACTTTGTTGACGTTGATCATATTCGTTGATCAATGTAGTAAGACTTTGTTCTGTTATGTTATGTTAAACGTTAGAACGATACTCAAAGCAATACGGAGTTGACCTGCAAGTAGATCAGTGGTTAAGTTTGTTAGATGAATACGTGTGTTTATGTGTCTGGGTTGTTATGTGATAGTATGTTCTGATTCGTCAGTTTAGCGTTGGTGTATTTTACGAGATACAAACTTTATATGTTTCTGTATTTAGTCCTTTAGGTATCTATGGTACTTTGTTAAAGATTATAGTGGTAAACTTTTGTTGAATACTTAACCATGGTTAATGTATAATTAACCAGTTGTGATTTATGTTAGAGATATGCTGACAATGTGTAGTTACGTGTTTGTATGTTATGTTAGTTTACTTCAATGGAAAGTGTGGGAACGTTGTCTAATGTAACACAGTTATTCACTTAAGGTGTGTTAGTTTGGATGTTGTATCATTATATTACTTAGGTTTCAGGTGATGCTATGCTTGCTTTGCTTATTTGATGTGAAAACTTTGTTACGTTACGCGATATATCTCCCATGACCGAGTATGATAATTGGAGGCCAATGTTTCCGTGATATAATTGTCTAGGTTAAATAGTTGACGCAATGACTCCTTAATAGATAGTTACATTGTTTATTCTTAGAGATATGCTGACATATGTGTGGTAGGTTACGTTTTTGTATGTTATGTTAGTTACCTTACGCTGTTTAATGCGAACTTGTGTTGACGCTTAAGCCAGTTAATTCATGTTTAAGGTGTGGTCTAGGTCTTTGTTTCGTTGGTGGTATTAGTAGTTCATTAGTTCAGATGCAGTATGCTAATGACGCGGTTTATTAATTGTGAAAACTTGTGTTTACGGCAGCTATATATCGTTGACAGTGGTATACAAGAAATATTCGAGCTTTGTTATGTATGTTTCACTCTCAACAATGATAACTCGAATGTTGACTTGAATTCAATACAGATCATAGATCAATAGATGCCATAGATCATCGGAGTGATGTGGGTAGTGTGGGTATGGCCGGTTCTGATTTAGCCTGATTATATGATGTAGGTATGTAAAACATAATACTTGATTTGTAGAAAAATATGACCTGAATCAATAGGACGATAGATCATAGATCATGTTGGACAGAGAGTGTAGGTTGGGTGTTTGATGTTACTGATTTGGACTGCTTTAGGGTAACCATAAAAGATAACGATTTTACTAAAGAAGTATATGACTTTAATCAAATATATCACTAGACAATAGATCAAGAGATATAATCAATAGATGACGGAAAGGTCTTTGAGTAAAGGGTAGTTTTGAATTTTACTGATTTACTGATTATGTATGTAAAACAACTATTTGTAAGTTATTAAACTAAAAAGAATAAGCACTTTTTCTTCCTTTTACCATAAATTTTTTTATTTTATTTTTTCGAGTGGTTCTGAATATCATTAAGTTAAAAAATCATTATCAAATCACATTATATTATAAGTAACAAGTAGTATAAAGTCCACAAATATTTAATAGACTCGGCCAGCACCGGAGCCAGCACAGGTGCATTTGTCAATCAACTCCTACTCCTCTGTGTCCGACTCCTTCTTCCAATCTTTCCTTCTTTATTTCACTTCTTTCGATGCCTTTCTTCATTTTTTTTCCTTCCTCCTCCGTCTTGCACTCTGTGCTTTTTTTCAGTCCGGGCCCCCCCTTCAACTGGGGGGTCTAGAAACCTGACTACGGTGTCACTTATAACCAATCATACTTCGAGATCTAGGTCTCGATAACCTATATAAGAACGCCGATATTTTTATTATACGCCGAAGGGCTGAGGCCTAAAGCCCGCAGTGGCTCCAGCACCGGTGCCGGAGCCATCTCCTCAGATTCCATACAACTCTTTCTAGAAATTACACTCTGAATCATTCTCATCAAATTTCAGCTTTATATACGAACACTTCGATTTTTTGAATGGGGGTGGGGTCCCCCTTTAGGGGACCTCACAGGGATTGTTAGACTAATGTCTTATCTGACGAACGGTTACTCCCTGTGGGAAATCATCTTAAACCCGCCCTCAAATTTTAAGCTCGATACGATAACTCTAACCACTTGTAGAAATATATCGGAGCCAATAGGCTGAGCCGGACAGCCTAAAAATCGATTCTCTTCAAGAATCGATAGGCTCTCTCGGTTATTTACTATATTATAATACTATAGGTGATCTATATAATATAATATAGTAGTATATGATATATTATATATATATAAAGTATTATATAATTATAGTATATATAATATATATATGGATAATATATAATATATATATTATATTATATTATGATTATATTAAATAGGGAGTCGGAATCAGAGTCGCGATGGGACGGATCGGAGCGATGCGGTCGGTGCGGTGGGCTTGTGGCTGTGGCGGTGTGGTGCGGGTTGTGGTGTCGGTGCGGTGCGTGCGGTGGCGGTGCGGTGCGGTGCGGTGGGTAGCGGTGCGGGCTGAGCCTGGAACGCAGCTGAAGGACGAGGCTCGAGTGAAGTCGCTTCAAAATTGAAGAATCACTCCGTGATCTCAATGTCTATCAACTAATAAATAATAATAATCAATTAATAATAAATAATAATACACTAATATATATAATAATAATAATATGAAATACATATAATATAATAATGATAGCTGAATAATATACTCTTAAATAATAGATATGAGAGAATAATACTATAATTAATAAGATAATAATAATAATATATAGATAGATGAATAAAAATAATATAAGTAATAATAATCATAATAAGCAAGCCATGCAGGGCGAGACTTTATACGCGTTAAACATCATACATTGTATTTATTTTTTTTTTTTTTTTAATTAATTTATTTATTATTTAATTTATTTTTATTTAAATAAAAATGGAAAATAAAAGATATAATTAAACACGAATTAAAATCTAAATTTATCAGTAAAAGCAATTAGCGTTATCTTGAAACACGTGTTCTTATAATTATCTTATTTAACCTGAGGAATATGCAACTTAATGAATTCCTTCTGGTTTCTTTGACTCGCCGAACCTGCCCTACATCACTACTCCCCGTCTTGGGGAAAAGAAGGAGGATAATGATGATTATTGACCTATGATTGATTATATTATTATTATTATAATTGATTATTATTATTATTACTTATTATTATTATTGATTATTCTTATTATGTATTTTAATTATTTAATTCTTATTATTTATTATTATTATCTATTATTTATTATTATTATTTTTCTTTTATTATTATTATTATTATTATTGATTATTATTATTATTATTATTATTATTATTATATTATATTATTATATTAGTATTATTCTAATAATTAAGATCTGGCTTACAATTCGAAATTGAAGATTCCTAATGATACACATGATGATAAGAATAAATCTTACCAGATCTATCATTCGAATAATAAATGAAGATTCATGAACACATGATGGACATTGGCTGAAAGATAATATGAGCTAGTAAAACATCTTCCCCATTAACGAACAATCAACTGAAATAAGAAGAAAAGTCCGTATGTTGTAGTCACACACCCAAACACACCCTTACACAGTACTTACACATACTTGGCAATATATATATAATTATATAGTATCTATAATATATGGATACTAGTTATTAGTTATTATATATATATATATTATATTATATATATATATATATATATTAATATATATACCATGTATATATAATATGATATATGTATATATATAATTATATCTATCTATATATATTATATAATATATATATCATATAATATATATATTATATATATATGATATTTATATATAATATTACATATATATATAATCCATGTAAATATATTGTAAGAGTTGCTATAAACCACGATTATCACTAAGATCCTAGTATATGAGTAATAATTTAAGATCTAGGCTTCTAATTCGAAATATGATATATAATATACGGTAATATATATTATATACTATATTAATATTTATATATAGCCGTATATCCTATAGGATTACACTGTATCTATCTATTATTAGCCAATCTATTATTTTCATGTACTTAGTAACTAGGTATGATTATTATATGGTATTATATTTAGTATATAAGTAATATATATATTAGATATAAGCTATGTGTGTGTATGTTATGGATTGTATTTTATGTTAAGATCTATAACCTTTAGTAGAATCATTATATATATTATGATATAAATATTATATATATATTATATATATTATATCTCTATGATCAAAATATATATATAGATAATATAGATATATATATAGTGATAACTAGTAATATATAATATATCGACGCTACGTGTATATAGGCTATATATATATAGTATACTCTATATATATTATAAAGTAACCCTCACTATACGTATATACTATTATTATATATATATATATAAGTGTGTATATTATATTATATCATAATATATATATATATACTGTACTATATATATTATATTATATGAGGGAGAGTAGTATTTTTTTTGTGTGTGATGTGTGTGTGTATGCGTGTGTAGGTGTGTGCGTGTGTGTAGTGTGGTTAGCGTGTGTGGCGTCGTGTTTGCGTGGTGTGGCGTGTGGTGCGTGATATCAGTGTGACAGATTTGTTTCCTCTTATATATAGGTATAATATAAGATATATATATATAGTCTAGTAGTATATATATAGGTATATACTATAATATTAATAGTATATATATGTATATATATTAATATATATATATTACGAAAAAATAAAAAATAAGTAAATAATACAAAAATTAATTGCTACCTCTATTGGCATCATAAAATATGTAGGTCCCATTTATTTGTGCTTTTGCTGTCATTTTTCCAGGGTTTGATCTGAATGATAAATATTCTTCGTTATCATGAGTTGCTCCTCTAACCACAATATGGGGTTGCCAGTAAGTAACTAAATCTTCTTCCAAAATGAAATTAAGGTCCGTCCCTTTTAAGAATTTATAGCTACGCCTCGGGTCTTTCCACGTAGCGTTGCAAGAAACATACATATTAACAACACTCTTTTCTATATCAAATTCTGATATTCTTAATATCTCAAAATACAACACAAGCACTGTAGATGCCTCCGTGTTAGTGTAAGGAGAAAGTCTGCTGTCGTATTGTTCATCAGCTTTAATACTCGGCATGCAAAGAGAAATTCTTTCCTCCGATTTATCAGGGCATTCTTTTTTGAGGTCACAAACTGTTGTCATATTTATACAAGTTCCTTCTGAGCATGTAAATTGATTGTCTGTGCAGGATGTTAATGTCATAGGCAATTCATTTTTGCCATCATTTGATTTCCAGTTATATCTTCCCAATAGATTGTCAGTTTTTCGTCCATATGATCTATAAATAAAGTCAGCGGAGGGGGAAGTAACATCTGTAAATGAAAACGTTCCCTTGTCGTACTCTAGTCTAATAATATCAACTGTTTCAAACTGTCCAACCTCATAAGGAACTGGATATACTTGAAATACCTTATCATCATATCCAATGAATCGAAAGTACTTGCCTTTTTCTATTATGCAGAAATAATTAACTTCAGTGTTATTGCAAAAATCTGGTACTAGTCCAAGTACAAGTTTGGAACGGGAAATAATTCTTCCCGTAGTGCAAATTTCAGTTTGTGTTTGATTCTTAGAGTCTACCCATGTCTGCACGGCTGCAATTCCAGAGTTAAATACGAAATCGTATATTAAAACTTGTAGCAAATCTTGTCCATGAACATCTAGGTCAGGTAATATACTATTTCTGTTTGTGCAAACCTTTTTTGCGTTTTCAAAATTATTCT
>JABUQX010006722.1:15000-27500 GCA_015478945.1 Trachelipus rathkii
CGACACATGTTTTGTAAAAAAATTTGTTTGTAAACAAAGTATCCTTCCGCAGCCCGCCCGTTTACTAATTCCCAAAATCGAGGATTTAACAACGGGCGCCTGACTGTGACGTTTACTTGACGTAGAAGTGCGCAAACGGGCGCTGTTAACGATGCTGCTGCGCCTGTGCGCCGCGGAGCTGCAATTGACTGGAAACGCAGCTATAATGTCTGAAGTAAGACTACATACCTGTGGCTTTACATGAATGGATGTATATAAGAGAGAAGATAAAAATTTCTTTGTATTTTCTCAGAAGAAAGTATTTTTGATATATATATATATATATATATATATATATATATATATATATATATATATATATATATATATATATATATATATATATATATATATATATATATATATATATATATATATATATATATATATATATATATATATATATATATATGTGAGTTTTGACATTTTATATCGCAACAGCCTCATTTTAATCCATGGTCTAGCTCCTAAGGTTGTAATGGGTTAGCTGAATCCGTTTCAAGTCTGTAGGATGTATATAGAGGGTGGTCACCCCCGAGGGTGGACGCCGATATTGCGCTTACGCCCTTGTGGCGTGATCTGCGTGGGTGAGTTTAGGCCTAACGAGCGTTTGGGCGACCGAGCACTTGGAGGTCAAACAGACCGAAGGTCTGTTTGACCGACAGACACAGACTGAGCGCATGCACATACACATTATTATTATTATTATTACATCGAAGATTCGATTTCCGAAGGAAATCGAATCTGAGTCGAAAAACGATCCCTGTAAGGGATCGTTTTTTACGCACTCCGACTTTGGATTCCACCGTGGTTTCTTCTTCGCATCCGGTTCTGAGTGTGATATATATCTACATGGGTTAGAGTTAACGTATCGTTTTCAAACTTGGTATATGTTCTATGAAGGTGATAAACTGATCCCCCGCGAGTTTTGGTGACCGTAGGTCACCCCTAAGGGGGTGCTGCCCCCTTAGCGCCAAGGTCAGATTCAAGTCATGAAAACTACATATTGAGGCTTGCGTAATCAGGTGAAATTTGGATGTGAGCTATATGATGACATAATCTCGTTGGAGCCGAGATTACGTTTCTCAGCGTCCTCCTGGAAGGGGGGACACACAAAAGGCTAAGAGAAATAGTCAGCAAGAGGCTGAAGCTTTGGGGACTGGGTTGGGGGTTGGAGTCAGGGCGGAACGGATTCGGAGACGGAGACAGGTCAGTGAGATTCAGTTTCGGAGTCCAGGGGCCCTGCCGGAGGAGGGTCCCCCTTTGAAAAAAAAGAAGAAGAAATGCATGGAATGCAAAACAGAGGAAGAAGAAAGGAAGAAGGAGGAGGAAAGGAGGAAGGAGGAAGGAAGAAGGAGGAGGAAAGGAGGAAGAATGAGGAATGAGGAGGAGTCTGAGGAAGGATTCACTAAGGTGTTTGAGACTCCCTCATGAGCAAGAAGGTATCATCATCAGGCTCATGGTGATGCGTGGGCCCCGCAGGCGCGCCAGCCAGTGCAATCCGCCGCGAAACCTTGGGTGCGTGCGCACAAAGCACGCCCGCGACGCGATCCGTCGCGTGTGCGCCACGCGCGCCCGCCGGCGCGAACCGAAGCGGGAGGGGTGCGAGCGCGCATCCTCCCCTTGCGTACCGCATGTACGATCCGGTACGAGAATGCAAACGTGTACTGTTTTCAACTTAATTTTTTTTTTTTCAAAAATTTATTATTTTTTATTTTATTTTTAATATATTTTTTGTTTTTACTAATTTTTTTTTTAAGCTTTTCATGTTTATAACATAAAAACTTACATTTTTACATACCCTAAATCAGTAAATCAGTAAATCAAACCACCATCCAACCACCCTCCTGACCAGTTGTGATCTATTGATCTATTGATCTATTGATCTATTGATCTATTGATCTATTGATCTATTGATTAAGGTCAAATTTTACTAATTTACGTTTTTACTTACCCTAAAGCAGTAAATCAGTAAATCAAACCACCATCCACCCACCCTCCTGTCCAATCATGATCTATTGATCTATTGATCTATTGATCTATTGATCTATTGATCTATTGATTAAGGTCAAATTTTTTACTAAAATTTTCATGTTTTACATACCCTAAAGCAGTAAATCAGTAAATCAAGCCATCCCAACCTACCCTCCTGTCCAATCATGATCTATTGATCTATTGATCTATTGATCTATTGATCTATTGATCTATTGATCTATTGATTAAGGTCAAATTTTTTATAAAATTTTCATGTTTTACATACCCTAAATCAGTAAATCACTAAATCAAGCCACCCAACCTGCATATCTGTCCATCATGATCTATTGATCTATTGATCTATTGATCTATTGATCTATTGATCTATTGATTAAGGTCAAATTTTTTACTAAAATTGTCATGTTTTACATACCCTAAAGCAGTAAATCAGTAAATCAAGCCATCCCAACCTACCCTCCTGTCCAATCATGATCTATTGATCTATTGATCTATTGATCTATTGATCTATTGATCTATTGATTAAGGTCAAATTTTTACTAAAATTTTCATGTTTTACATACCCTAAAGCAGTAAATCAGTAAATCAAACACCATCCATCTACCTTCCTGTCACCCTCCTGTCCAGTCGTGATCTATTGATCTATTGATTAAGGTCAAATTTTTACTAAAATTGTAACGTTTTACATACCCTAAATCAGTAAATCACTAAATCAAACCACTATCCAACCTCCCTCCTGACCATCTGTGATCTATTGATCTATTGATTAAGGTCAAATTTTTACTAAAATTGTAACGTTTTACATACCCTAAATCTGTAAATCAGTAAATCAAACCACCCTCCAGCCAGCATCCGATCACCCTCATGACCATCCTTGATCTATTGATCTATTGATCTATTGATTCAAGTCACATTTCGAGTATCATTTTGAATAAACATAACATAAAATCAAGTTCTTTATACAAACATCAATCAATATATGTTGACGTAACAAAGTTTTCACATTAATAAAGATTACTTAGCATCATCTGAACTAAGAAAATAATGTACAAAGACAAACCTAACACACCTTAAACACGAATAAACTGTAAACGTTAACAAAGTTCCACACTTAACAGCAGTGAAGTAACTAACATAGCATACAAAGACGTAACCTATTCACACCTTTTCTAACATATCACTGATATTTTTACATTAACATAGTAACATTTAACAAAAATTTACCACAACCATATGTAATTATCATACTGATCAACGAATATACTCTAATGTAACAAAGTTTTCACATTAATAAAGATTACTTAGCATCATCTGAACTAAGAAAATAATGTACAGCGACAAACCTGACACACCTTAAACATGAATAAGCAGTCAACATTAACAAAGTTCCACACTTAACAACAGTAAGTAACTAACAAAGCATACAAAGACGCAACCTATTCACACTTTTTCTAACATATCACTGATATTTTTACATTTACATAGTAACATTTAACAAAAATTTACCACAACCGTGTGTAATTATCATACAGATCAATGAGTATACTCTAACGTAACAAAGTTTTCACATCAATAAAGCTAACATAACATAACATGAACTAAGAATATAATGTACAACGACAAACCTAACACACCATACGTACGAATAAACTACTAACATTAACAAAGTTCCATACTTAACAACACTAAAGTACCTAGCACAGCGTACAAAACGTAACCCATTCACACTTTTTCAAACATAACTCTACCTAGTTTACAGATTTTAAAGCAGTAAATCAGTAAATTAGTAAAATCAAGCCATCAACCCCTCCCTGCCCCTCCCACCAGGACCTTTTAATCTATTGATCTATTGATTCATGTCATATTTCGAGTATCATTTCGACTAAACATAACACAAAAATAAGTTTTTTGTATACTAACTGTCGAATATATGCTAACGTAACAAAGTTTTTACATTAATAAAGCTAACATAACATAACCTGAACTAAGAATATAATGTACAACGACAAACCTAACCCAGCATACGTACGAATAAACTACTAACATTAACAAAGTTCCACACTTAACAACACTAAAGTACCTAACATCACAAAAACATAACCCATTCACACTTTATCAACATAACTCTACCATATCATTGTTAATTTTACATGCTGCTATTGATTACGTCGCATTACGGGTATCATTTCGGATAAACATAGCACAAATGAGTTCTTTATATACTAACCAACGAATATATGCTAACATAACAAGGTTTTCACATTAATAAAGCTAACATAGCATCATATGAACTAAGAAAATAATGTACAACTACAAACTTAACACAACATAAACAACAGTTAACATTAACAAAGTTCCACACTTAACACCAGTAAAGTAACTAGCATTTGCATACAGATCGTACCCTATTCACTACTTTCAACATATCTCCTAACATATTAACGTTATTTTACATTGACACAGTAATATTAACAAAATTTATCATAACCATGTCTAATTATCATATACAGATCAACGAATAACTGTAAACATAAAAAAGTTTAATCAAACATAACATAAAAATAAGTTCTTTTTATACTAACTATTAAAAAACTTCCGCACTTAACAACAGTATTTTAAAGCAGTAAATCAGTAAATCAGTTAAACAAACCGTCAACCCCTCCCCACCCCTCCCACCATGACCTTTTGATCTATTGATCTATTGATTCATGTCATATTTCGAGTATCATTTCGACTAAACATAACACAAAAAATAAGTTTTTTATATACTAACCATCGAATATATGCTAACGTAACAAAGTTTTACATTAATAAAGCTAACATAACATAACCTGAACTAAGAATATAATGTACAACGACAAACCTAACATACCATACGTACGAATAAACTACTAACATTAACAAACTTCCGCACTTAACAACAGTAAAGTACCTAACACTTCGTACAAAACGTAACCTATTCCCACTTTTTTCAAGCATATCTCTAACATATCAATGTTAATTTTACATTAATTTAACAAAAATTTAACATAACCCTGTCTAATCAGCATACGGACAACAATGAATATAATGCTAACGTACCAAATTTTACATCAACTTCGTAATATTTAACAAAAATTCATCATAACCTCGTCTAAATATCATAATCACCAACGAATAATTGCAAAGACAACAAAGTTTTAACCAAACATAACATAAAAAAGTATCACTCGTCTCGAGTATAACATCATTTGAACTATGAATAAACGTAGACATTAGCAAAATTCTCGAGCAAACCTAACATTACTCAGCAAAATCTTAACCTAGGCTCACGTTTCTAACACATCATCGTCAGTTAACACAGTAATATCTTACAAAACTCATCAGTTCTCTAACAAATCAGTGTTATTTTCACATTGTCATAGCAATATTTAACATAACGCACCTAACTTGCAGATAAGCAGTTTCATTAACCAAAAGAATTATCCTAAAGCAACACGGCTACCTTCCAGAGAAATCCAGGGGATGCCTTGAAAGGGGTGTGAATCAACGAGGGGATCACCCGAAGAGTGTAAGCAGGCTTTGGGCCTCCAGCCCAAGGGCTGAGACCTGCCTGCACTCCTTCCGGAGGGTGGCGCCCACTGCCCAGCCGAGAATTTCGCTGGTCCACACCTTTCAGGCATCTGGATGAAGAGTAATATGTTGCTGAGTACTGCTGTTAATAACTGCTTATTCTGGGTGCGATTATCTGCTGACTCTTCCATTATTAGAAAACTGATAATTTGGGCCTCAGCCCGTGTTAACGGTACGATGATGTGGGCTTGTGTCGTTCGTAGGTTTGCTCGAAACTAGACCCTTCATAGTTCAAGCTGATGGACGATATTACACATGTTATGTTGGTTAAAACTTTTGTTGTCTTTGTGTCGTTGGTGACTGATATTTAGATGGGTTATGATAATTTTGTTATCTTCTGAAAGTTGTGTAAATTTCGGTACGATCGCGTCTATTCAGTGTCATATGGGCTGAGGTTGCTATTGCTTTTGTTAAATAGCCCGTGTTAATGTAAAATTAACATTATTATGTTGAAGATATGCGAAAAGATGAATCATTACGTTTAGCCCGGTGTTAAATATTGGACGTTGTTAATATTAATGGTTTATTTGCGCATGTATGTTAGCATTTGTCGATTGTACATTATATTCTTAGTTCAGGTTATGGTATGTTAACATTATCTTAAAACTGTTTACGACCAGCTGCAGTCGTAGTTAATATAAAAAACTTATTTTGTGTTGTCTTAGTCAGTATTTCAGTACGACACAATCAATATAGTCAATAGGTAAGGAACAAATGTGGGAAGGACTGTTCAATTGAGTTTATTTAACATTTTGTTTACTGCTTTAAAATCGTAAATGCCAGTACTACGAGACGGCTATTTGTTTTATGATTTACAATGCATTCATGGTCTGACTAGTGGGCTGTGGTATGATAGAGCCTTTTTGGTACGTGTCAGCTGTAAGAGTAACGTTAATAACTGGAAAAAGCCAGGAATAGGCGCGTTTTATCTACAATACGGGTGCACGGTGTGGAGACTATTGTATTAACATTTGTCGAAACGTAGATAAGTTTATCAGGTCTGTATCGCCCTGCCAGTTATAACGATACCATGTGCTTGTGTGAAAACATTGTAGCTCCTCATTCGTTAGTTCTTGAAATGATACTCGTAATGCGGTAGTAAATCAACGTTAATAACAAATTAGCTAATGATATGGTAGGGTGCTCTTGGCATGCGATGCAAGGCCCACGTTTTGTACACTACGTGCTTCGTACTGTGTTATTATGTGGAGACTGTTATGTTAATGGTTTATTCGTACGTATGCTGGGTTGGGTTTATCGTTACGTATTCTTGGATTCGAGCCCGCATCATGCATAACTAATAATATGAAACTTTGTTACGATCATGCTATTCGGCAGTTAAATATACAAAAACTATTTTTGTTATGTTGTATTACTCAGTAACATGGCCTCAATGATCAATAGGTAAAAGGTCTGGTAACGACTACTAATTTACTGATTTACTGCTTAAATCTGCAAACTGGAAGCAGAGATTATGTTTGAAAAAAAGAATGAGAACCACGTTAACGCTGTGCTAGTGTTGGAACGTTGTGTTAGTAGTTTATTCGGCGTATGGTGTGTTGGGGGCTGTCGTTGTACATTGTGCTTAGTTCATGTTATGTTATGTTGCTTTATTGATATTGAAAGCTTTATTTTGTTAAACTCTGATGCTATGATATTTTACACGGTTATGGTAAATTTTGTTAAATATTGTAGCAAGTAATAGCTGCTCAGTGACATGTTAAGCCAATTAGAGCGCGTCTGCATTGGGTGCCTGTTGTGTGGGTTTGTTATGTTGACTGCTGTGTTTGATATGTCGCGCACTCTTCAGGTGATACTATTATCTTTGTAATGTGAAAACGTGAAGCATATTCGTCATGTAATAGTACATATGGTTGTGGTAACATTCAACAAAAAACATTGACTATGTTAGCAGGTGTTACGCTCTACTTTATGTTGAATTACTTCACTGGAACTGTTAACGTTACGGTGTCGTGTTCAAGTGCATTGTCTTTAACCTAACCTTTTCTTGGTTGGAAGCGGTAAAGTATCTTTATGAAAACTGTTACGTCAACATATTGATGTTGAAACGTTTTATATTCAAGAAATGATACTATGTATTCAATAGATCAATGTAATAGTCAATGATGTGCATGGTGATCGAATGCTGCTGAAGGAAGTGATTTATTTACGTTTGTGGGCCAGGGTATCGCTAACATTACAGTTACAGTAAAAGTGACCTTATCAACAGATCAGCCGTCATGTCAGAGGGGAACGAATATTGATTGTTGTGTTACTGTTTGGCGTAATAAACGTTACGGTGACGCCAATCGGCCGATCAGCCGAATCGTGATGTTTGAAAATGTGGATGATGTTTGTTACGTTTACTGCTGGGGCCGTAAACATGAAAATTTAGTAAACGACCTTAATCAGGTCAATAGTCAGATCAATAGATAATAGATCAATAGTCATGTTGGTTTGGGAGAAGCAGGTAGCGGCTTTGTTTGTTACTGCTAGTATGCGCGTAATTTTAATAAAAGTGACATATCAACTGGTCAATGGTCAATGGATCAATGGATCAATAGTCAATAGATCATGTTCGTGAACGGAAGTGAGTTGAGATAACCAGTTTACTGATTTACTACTTAGAAGTAATAAGCGAAGGGTAAGTGAAACGACTAATCAATGAATGCGATCAATGGTAATAGATCAATAGTCATGATTGAGGCAGAATAACTGATTACTGATTTACTGCACAAGTATGTAAACATGGTACAAATAAAAATTACGATATCAATAGATCGATAGATCAATAGATCAGTGAATCATTCAGTCATGTTGAACTGGGAGGGTGGCTGGTTAAACTATTGATTCTGCTGCCCAGAGTGCTCGTAAACATGAAAATTTGTAAAAACTGACGTAATCGCTCAGATCAATAGTCAATAGATCAATAGGTAACAGATCAATAGATCTAACTGGTCAGGAGGTGAGTTTGGATGGTGGTTTGATTTGCGATTTACTGATTTAGGGTATGTAAAATGTAATTTTTATGTTATAAACATGAAAAGCTTAAAAAATTAGTAAAAACAAAAAATATATTAAAATAAAATAAAAATAATAAATTTTGAAAAAATTAAGTTGAAAACAGAACACATTTGCATTCTCGTACCGGATCGTACATGCGGTACGCAAGGGGAGGATGCGCGCTCGCACCCCTCCCGCAGTGGTTCGCGCCGGCGGGCGCGCCTGCGGGCGCGCACACGCGTCGGATCGCGCCGGCGGGCGCGCCTGCGGGCGCGCGCACGCGCCCGTTTCGCGGCGGATTGCTCTGGCTGGCGCGCCTGCAGGCGCGCCCCCGCATCGACCAGGAGCCTGATGACGCTACCTTCTTGCTCATGAGGGAGTCTCAAACACCCTTTCAATAGTGAATCCTTCTCAGACTCCTCATCTCATTCCTCATTCTTCCTCCTTTCCTCCTCCTTCTTCCTTCCTCCTTCCTCCTTTCCTCCTCCTTCTTCCTTTCTTCTTCCTCTGTTTTGCATTCCATGCATTTCTTCTTCTTTTTTTCAAGGGGACCCTCACTTCCGGCAGGGTCCCTGAACCTGCCAAAATCCTACTCCGACTCCGTCTCGTCTTGAATCCGTCTCCGTCTCCGACTCGAATCCTCTAGCCCAGTCTCAAGTTCCGGTGTCTTCTGATCATTTTAATTTTTAGTGGGGTAGCGTCCCCTTCCAGGGAGGACGCTGGTATCAATCTCGGCTCCAACGAAAGTTATGTCATCATAAGCTCACATCCAAATTTCACTCCATTACGTTAAGCCTAACATGGTTTTCAAGGACGAATTTGATCTTGGAGCTAAGGGCTACACTTAGAGGTGACCTACGGTCACCAAAACTCGCGGGGGATCAGTTTATCACCTTCATAGAACATATACCAAGTTTGAAAACGATACGTTAACTCTAACCCATGTAGATATATATCACACTCAGAACCGGATGCGAAGAAGAAACCACGGTGGAATCCAAAGTCAAAGTGCGTAAAAAAATATATATATATATATATATATATATATATATATATATATATATATATATATATATATACTACTCGTCAAAATTAACGCACCACAAGGGTACGTGGCGAAGGAAGGGTAGAGCCTTCTCGTATTGACTCTCTACTACTTAAATTATATTAAAAGTTTTACTACTTTTAGTCCTCGTGACTACACCAAAAAATGAAATATATATATATATATATATATATATATATATATATATATATATATATATATATATATATATATTTATAGTATATATATATATATATATATATATATATAAAATATATATAGATAAATATATGAATATATATAAATATATATATATATATATATATATAAAAAAAAATATAATATATATATATATATATATATATATATATATATATATATATATATATATATATATATATATATATATATATATATATATATATATATATATATATATATATATATATATATATATATATATATACCTATATATATACTATATATATATATATATATATATATATGTAAATATATATATATATATATATATATATATATATATATATATATATATATATAACTAACTAACTATATATATATATATATATATATATATATATATATAAATATATATATATATATATATATATATATATATATATATATATATATATATATATATATATATATATATATATATATGAAGTTGAGAAATTTAAAAAAATTGGAAGTTAATGAGGTTGTGGGGATTGGTGAGTAGGAGGTTGGTGAAGTTAGGAGGAGTTAATGAGTAGGGAGAGTTAGTGAGGAATTTGTGGGGTTAGTGAAGGTAGGGATTAGGCAGAGTAGGAGAGTTATTGAGGTAGGAGAGTTGAGTGAGTTGTAGAGTTGGTGAGAGTAGGAGAGTTGGTGAATTGGAGAGAGTTAATGAGAGTAGGAGCTTAGTGAGAGTTGTAGAGTTGGTGAGAGTAGAACAGTGAGTAGGAGGAGTTAATGAGGTAGGAGAGTTGAGTGAGTTGTAGGAGTTAGTGAGAGTAGGAGAGTTAGTGAGAGTAGGAAAGCTAATGAGAGTAGGAGAGTTAGTGTGAGTTATAGAGTTAGTGAGAGTAAGAGACTTAGTGAGAGTAGGAGAGTTAGTGAGGGTAGGGCAGTTAGCAAATCTAAAAGCCCTAGATTTCACCTTATCAAGGAGCACATTGTGTGTAGAACCACCCCAGATATTTGATGCATACTCCATACAAGGACGAACAACGCCCCTATACAGAGCAAGCAACTAAGTTAAGTGGTTCAATCCTGGAACACACAAACTTCTCTCGAAGAGTGTTTAGAAAGGATGTAATGTGGTCCTTATAATTTAAATCAACGAAGGGAAACGCTAAAATATTAAAAACAGATGAAGGTATGAGATTTGTATATTTTCGAAAATATTATAGTTATGTGACAGAATATGAATAGATAGATGAAAACTGAATTTTTGATGCATTGAAAACTACCATATTTTCTTTGTCCCAATTAGAAATCACCATCCTGGCATGCATTAATTGCCGTTAAATGGGTCGACTCCAAAATTGGAAGAAGTATTGAAGAGTGGAGTCATCACCATAAGGGTGATAGGAGAGGAAATGCTATATATATATATATATATATATATATATATATATATATATATATATATATATATATATATATATATATATATATATATATATATATATATATATATATATATATACTATATATATATATATATATATATATAAACTCCACGTCCTCGTCGTGTACCCTGGACTCGACTAACGGAGCTCTGGCTAGGGTAGGACAGGCCCAGCAAGCCGCTACCCGAAATCCCACTTGCTCAAGAACCCAATGTGATGCCTCGGAACAGGACTGATCCAAGGTTGATGAACCGGCGAGAAATTGGACTAAGAAATAAGGATTTGTACTATAGGATTTGCACAATTAACGTGAGTACGTTGAGAGGTAAGGAGGAGGAGATTGTAGACTTAATGAAGGAGAGAAGATTGGACGTGATGGGAATGTGTGAAACGAGATACGAGGGAGAGGGTACTAGGAGAATACATGAAGACTATGTACTGATATATAAGGGATTGCAAGAAGAAAAAAGACACGGTGTGGCGATCTTAGTGAAACCGGATATCTACAAGAATATAACAGAAACGATATTGATAAATGAAAGATTGATGGCTATTACGATGAAGGTCAGAGGAGAGAGATTAAGTATAATTCAAACATACGCCCCACATAGGGGAAGACCAAGGGAGGAAAAGGAGAGATTTAGAGAAGAACTTCAACTGCTGTACGATAGGATTGGAGGAGAGACAAAGATCATAATTGGAGACCTGAATGCACATATTGGAACTAGAAGAGAAGGAGAAGAGAGAGTCATGGGGGCTTTCGGAGTGGGAGACAGGAACGAAGAGGGGGAACTGATGATAGATTTTGCAGTGAGAAACGGATTAACTTTCATGAACACATGCTTCCAACATGAAGAAAGTAAAAAGTGGACCTGGTACAGATGGAGTGTGGATTTAGAAAGATACGTAGAAAAATCAATGATAGATTTAGTTTTGACCAATAAAAAGAATATATTTATGGACGTGAAGAGCCTACCGAACGTATCCTTGGATTCGGACCACAGGATGGTAATTGGGATACTGAGAGAGAGAGAGAGAGAGAGAGAGAGAGAGAGAGAGAGAGAGAGAGAGAGAGAGAGAGAGAGAGAGAGAGAGATAAGCAGAGGAAATTAGTTAAAAAGAGATATCTGCTAGAAGAGCTAAAGGACCAGGCAACAAAGGAGAAATTTGAT
>JABUQX010006722.1:32500-35000 GCA_015478945.1 Trachelipus rathkii
ATATATATATATATATATATATATATATATATAATAATAATATATATATATCACGGGTAATTATTTTTGCATATATTTTCACTATGTTATTTCTCGCACAAAAAAAATAAACACAAGCTCTCCCCCCGTAAAATGCGAATAAACTGACTTTAGTGTCTCTGACTCTCTATATACAAGTAAAAGAAGGACATTACATGGACAAATCTAGCAACTCTGTAAAATTTGAACCTTAATTTTATATGAGAAAAACTTCCAAGTTGCTATGAAATAATAGAAGCCAAACTGGCAACATTATAAAAAGTACTATAGGAATTTTGAATTCTTTATTTTCGTATGTTGCTATATTTGTCTTATTTTTAAGAAATTATAAAATTGGCTTATTTTAGGGCCGCAAAAGTAGAGCCCAAATTTTATTTAATTGAATATATTGAAATAAATATCGTACGCACAATTTGCAGTTGGAAAAAGGATTCCTTTGTTATTTTCTTAATTGATTACTAATTTTTTATGTACTAAATTGTTAAAAAAAAATTCAGATCACTTTACTTTGACAAAAATTTCATATTTCTATCAACATCCTATGCCTGGCATTTTTAATTTGGAGGGGCTGCAGCCCAATAGCCCATAAAGACGAGCCGCCCTGTATATATATATATATATATATATATATATATATATATATATATATATATATATATATATATATATATATATATATATATATATATATACTCTATATATATATATATATATATATATATATATATATAATATATAAACTCGCGGGCAAATTTAATGCATCACCCGTAAATATAATTTAAACTCTTTCATATTGGGAAATGTAGGGCTAGGGTTTGGTTTTATTTGGTTCATACCTAACTCGGGAGTGTTGCACAGGGTTATAAATGTATAAACCGTATGTAACGACAGTGTGTAGGGAATTAAATGGCATAATAAAGAAAACGAAAAAAAATATGGATATGATGATTTTATTAATCAACAACAATATTCTACAAATTACAATGTGAAATGCAGCATAAAGGTTCTAATAATGGGTTGTACCCCCTTCAAGAGATTCGGCATTGATGAAATGATCTTGGAGATGGTCTCCTGCAGGATATTGTCAAAGCGTTTGCAAGCTCCCTGAGTGTGGACGGAGCATGTTCACGGGCTCGAACACGCCTACCCAACAAATCCCAAACATGTTCAATGGGATTCATGTCCGGGCTCCTCGCAGAAATGGCCAGGAGTCTGATCCCTACCTGTTGTAGGTACCGTTGGACGACCTGTGCAGTGTGCTGTGTGGCGTTGTCATGGAGTAACAAAAAATGGACGCCAATGAAGGACGCGAAAGGCACTATATACTCTTGGAGGATGTCTTCCGCATACCTTTCAGCCGTTAGCGTTCCTCTGCTCACGATATGCAATGCCGTGCAAGCACCCAAACAAATGCCTGCCCACACCATCACAGAATCACCTCCAAAAGGAATCCTTGGGGAGATATTGCAAGCAGAAAAGTGCTCACCTGCACGTCTCCAAATTCGCTGACGTCCATCTGGTCCATGTAGTGTGAACCTCGACTCATCTGTGAGTGTCCAATCTCCATACGCTTGTGAAAAATGAAATCGCAACCCGATGCTCCCTGATCAGGAGAGGGCCGATGGCAGACCTTGTAATACGTACTCCACGTTCATTCTGTCGTCTTCTCACTGTACGCTCGGAAATGGGCACATGTCTGACCTCATGGAGCCTGTGTTGTAGCTGTACGCTTGTTTGGAAACGATCACGAAGCACTGCCAGACGGAGGAATCTGTCATCTCTCTCGGACGTCGCCCTCGGGCGACCCTGACCATGTCGTCTACGGTTGCTGCCAGTCTCCCTGAACCGACGAAGGATTCGACTGACCGTCGATTGGTTTACCCCGAGTTGCTGAGCCACCTGTCTCTGAGAATGGCCTGCTTCAGACAGTGTGATAACTCCTATGGCACGTTCCTCTTCTCTGACGATGTCTTTCCATTGTGACAGTCTTTGTCAAGCTACGACTTACAACATAGGGTTTGTTTCGTTAGTTGGTTGGTGTCTTGCCATCTTGTTCTCCTATGAACGTACTTTCGGAATTTCGTAATTTGGTTGGTTGTCTTTATTATGCCATTTAGTTCCATACACGGTGTAGTTACATACGGTATACACTCCGAAGTTAGGTATGACCCAAATAAAACCAAACCCTAGCTCTACATTTCCAAAAATGAAAGAGTTTACATTATATTTACGGGTGATGCATTAAATTTGTCCGCGAATATATATATATATATATATATATATATATATATATATATATATATATATATATATATATATATATATATATATATATATATATATATATATATATATATATATATATATATATATATATATATATATATATATATATATATATATATACGGGGGATTCACAGGAGGCCGGGCCTCCTCTAAAAAAAAAAATAAAAGCAACTAA
>JABUQX010006722.1:42500-55000 GCA_015478945.1 Trachelipus rathkii
GAAAACACAGGGAATTTGAAAATTTCAACTTGGTATACACCTTGTATAAGGGCCTTTGACATTTTTCAATATTCTAAAAAATAGAATTCATTTAGTGATACGGGATAATGGACCAAACATGGTAGCTGATATAAGGGAGAGTGGCTTGCTATCAATTTCATGTTTTATTCACATGTTGCAACTATGCATTCACGATTCAATATTATGTCAGAAGTCTGTTAAAGATATTTTATTTACTTGCAGAAGCATATTCTCTCATTTTCACCATTCAGCAACGGCAGCTGCAAAGCTTAAAACTTTACAGATGCAGCTGAATGTCAAACAGCATAAATTAATTCAAGACGTTTCTACACGCTGGAACAGAACTTATGATATGCTTAAAAGATTGTTTGAACAAAAAGTTCCCCTATCCATATTATCCATTTTAGCAATAAATCTATTTTTAAATAAGGCAATTAAAAGCAAAAGCTTCAATGGAATAATTACACTCGTTGAAGAGCTTAAGAAATCAGTAGAAAAAAGACTTTCTAAGTTTCTATGTGATAAATCTTTGTGTGTAGCTACTTTCTTAGATCTGCGATTCAAGCTAATTTTTCAACATGAATCAGATGAATCAGTAAAAAATATGGTCGTTGAGGCATGGAAAAAAATGCATGAAAATTTAGCTCCTGACTCTTCTGCTGACGATGATTCACGTAGTGGGGAAAGTGAAGCTGAAGGTTCCATTTTCACTTCTTTAATGGATTGTTTTAAAGAAATTGTGGCATCAAAATCGTCATACAGAAAAGAAAGTGAGAGTGAAAAAAGAAAGTTCCATTCTTCTGACGATGTGATTATTGTAGTACATAAAAGTAAAGTCTAACATCCGGAATTTACATCAAGACAATAACAAATATATAAGTTTGCCTACTTTGACCAGTGAAGACAATGATATTCCTTCAATTGGTGGAAAAACACTGGAAATAGTTTTATGAATTTGAAAAAACTAGCAATAAAATACCTTTCAGCTCCACCGTCATCAGTCGAAAGTGAAAGAATATTTAGAACAGGAGGAAATATTTATGGAGCCACAAGAAATAGGTTATCCCCTGAAAATGGAGAACTGCTAATGTTCTGTCATTTTAACCTTAAAGCTTATTCAAATGAAGTTTAGTTTAATATCTTTAACTACGAAACTTTTAATTTTCATTTAATTATTTTTAATATGTGAATGGTTTGCTATAGTAAAAATAGGTTATTTCTTTTTGTTTTAATTACTTGTATACTAGCACTGTAAACATGAAAATTTCTCTTGAACGGGGTTTCGGCAATTGTTTATTGATGTGCTGATTCAAAAAATGTCGGTTTTGCATATCACATCGCATTTGTGAGATATTGTGTGTTACACAGATTTGTAAAATTTTATGATTTTTACTTTTTTCAAGAGGGTCTATACAATTAATTGGGATATATATTACTATATATATATATATATATATATATATATAATATATATTATATTATATTATATATATTATATTATATATTATATATATATATATTATATATATTAATATATATATTATATATATATATATAATGTTGGAATATATGAAGGGAGAGAAACAAATCGCAATGATATTATAATGTCTTTGATAGATATATGTTAAACATATATACAACAATGAATAAAGAGTAATATGGGACAACAATGAAATGTAATAGAGGAGGGTTTAGTTAATGTAAACATAACTACGATGGTAGTAACTTTCTCTTCGTAGCGATCTACTGTGCATAGCATCTGGAATATCCCTCATCAAGCTCCAACAATAGTCGGCCATCATATTGATATCCCACTTGCCTGGTAACGTCCTTTTCTGAGCTTTAGATCTTGAATGGAAGCGTTCACCTGCTCATCATAAATGCTAGGTTTATCCGGAAATTATTCTTCAGGTGATGATGTAGTAGTCGCAACTTTATACTCATTCTACATCCATGAGAATGAAAACTGTGTTAGCAGTTCCTGTACAATGTTAGGGGTTCTCGGCTTTCCTGTTCCACCAGAAAATTTTGTGCTACATCTGAAAAAGCATTCCACGCTCTTGCCTGCTAACACAGCTCATTGTTGTAAGCAAAGGCAGAAATCACGGAGGAGTGGTCCGTATTTGTGGGCATCAAAATATCCAGCTTTTTTCATCTCGTCTCAAGACCAGGACACGTTGAGCAATATTGGCGGAAAGCATTCACATCATGGTCCAAGGCTTCACAATTGTTTCATCAACACCAAGTTTTATGTGTAGGTGGAGGTAAGAATGATGTTCTTCTCTCTGTAAAGTGGTTCAAGTCGATGTTCCTGTCACCGGCATCAAGGGTTTTCACTCGGTGGCATTCTCTTTTGTCCAGTGTCCTTTTGCCTTTCCGGCTGTCCAATAAGACAGGAAGCAGGGATATTTGGTGAGACCTGCTTGCTGACCGAGCAAAATGTTTAGCATTTTGAGGTCGACGCATATTTAACATCCATGTACCTGATATTGTAGCCTCTCCAAACTTTCTTGATTTTTGCATACTCCTCTCTCATCCGTAACGGAGTACCCTATTGGAACCGAAGCATACCTGTTGCCGTTATGTAACAAAACACTTTAAACTGCTCTTGGGAGTGTCAATAAACAGTCGCCACTCACCAGCATCGTATTGCTGGGTGTCCCATAGCGAGTAGTAGGCCTGCAACTTCACTGGAATACACAACGTTACTCTGACTGAGAGGCTCCGCGGCTCTGCTTCTCTGTTACGATAAAATGTTACTCTGGTGCTATGGTCGCAGTATCATTTTTCATGCAAGCCCCGAAGCCAACAGCTCAAGGACAACTTCGGGCAAATAAACTCTCATAAAGATCGTTCAGTTACCCTTCTGGGTGAACAATGAGGAACCATCGACCTGTATTTTCAAGCTTGGATGATTAGACATCATCCGGTCATTGGGATCCATGCATGTAGACGTACTAAAGTTACTACATGCTTCCCGAATATCGACCGCGTAAACTTGCTGGCTACTTACGATATATGCGGAAGGTAAGTTTATAACAGGCTACGTAGTGCGCCATGAATTTTTTGTCATTCCTAGGAATATGCAAAAAAAAGGGAAATCCATGATTGCAACGAAAACGGGATGTGATAGCGCAAATCCGAGAATAATATAATTGGAATCAGCACTTCGAATTTAACTATATATCTGCTACAAAAGTCCATCAAGAAAAATTTAACCTTTTTTTTGTTTGACCATGTGGTTTTTCTTTATTTTCTCTAAATGTGATGACCAAACTTTGAAATTAATATTCGGCCGATAGCGAAGTGATTATTCGGCCGAATATTCGGTATTCGGCCGACACTTTACGCCGAATATTGCGGTATTCGGTATTCGGCTTTTTTCACTATTCGGCACATCCAATATTATATATATATATAATTATATATATATATATTATATATATATATATATTATATATATATATATATATATATATTATATATATATATATATATATATATATATATATATATAATGCAAATGAAAAACCTTGTTTCAGCTACGATATTTTATTAAGAAGAAATGATGATGACGACCTCAAGATTTTGACAGCCACCAGTATGGCCTTTCGTTTCCTCTTCCAAAACTCAAGATTTTTCATTTCACCTGGGAGTCTGGAGTAATTCCAAATCTAGTCTTTCAATTACCCAACTGAGTGTTCCAAGCATTTTTATGATGAATATTCTGGATCTTTATTGTATTGGAGAGCAAACCGATATGAGCAGCAGTGACCCATGGGGTCGTCAGGGGGGGTGCAGGGAGGGGGGGGGGCGCTGCCCACCCTAGAGTGTTACTCTTATAGAGTCTACCTGCGAATCATTTTGATCCAACGTCCCATTCCGGGTGGCCGTTAAGTGCGTTTTACGATATATATATATATATATACTATATATATATATATATATATATTTATATATAATAAATATATATATATATATATATATATATATATTTTATATTATATATATTATATATATATTATATCGAGTATTGGCGAAGGTAGTTGCAAACTCGTCATTTCTCCCATTTCTCTGTAGATCGAGGTTTCTCACTCATTTATTGCTCTTTTAATTTGTTGATAAGAACTGTGTTGTTATTCCATCTATGTTTTTTTTTTTAATGTTGATATAAATCTCCAGATTTTTAGTTCTGCCGGATTCTCAATTCTTTTATTAAGTGTTTAAGGTTCAAAATAGCATTGAAATTATCACTGCCGTGACTCACTCTATAATTCAATATCGTCCTCAGTGTAAAGCTTTTTTCCACAAATTTCATCAGATCATGGGTATTGGAAGATTCTTGGTCGTAGTTTTATTTAAATATTATAATAAAATTTTGTGTATTTATTCCTGAAAAGTAGGAATTTTTGTAACACATAATCTTACTTGTCCATATGAGGTTAGCTTCATTTTTAAAAAAACTATTTTTCATTACAACACAGAAATTAGTGGTTTTACATAGTTTGCTATACTTTTAATTTTTTCTGTTAACATCTTTGAATGTTGGTAAAATTATTAGCCTATGACCATATGTGGCAGAGATTTACAGTAGTAGAACCATTATGTAATATATATATATATTATATATATATATATATATATATACTATATATTATATATATATATATATATATATATTATATAATTTATTATATATATATATATATATATTATATATTGTTGTTTGAAATAAATTTGAAAAGGAAGAACTCATAAAAATGGAAATGGTAGCGGTGAAAACGAAGAAGATACCAATAAGTCAACTAAGACTACACAAGAGGCAATTCCTCCTACTTCGCATATTTCGCATGATGAAGAACCCACACCCAGGCCCAGCACCTCGACGAGTCAAGATATGGGTCCAGATTTCGGAGCTAGCGTTTCAGTAGATGAATCACGAAAATGACATTGGTAGATACGTTGGACATTCGTCTATGATTTCGACTGAGAAAAAGAAACCGTTACTGAAAGAGTGTTGGATTCCACCTAAGACCTATAATTTTTTGGAAGATGCTACCCACTTAAAGAGGGAACTCAATTATGAATGGTTGGAGACATATTCACCTTGGCTGACATATTCCAGGCGTCTAAAGGGAGCATTTTGCAAGTTTTGTATTTTATTTCCACCAAATTAAAGTTCGGTCAGAGGAGTCCTAGGCTCTTTAATAATAAGACCTTTCACTAAATATAAAGATGTTCATGCTGTTTGTAAGGGACATACAAACACAGAGTGGCATAAAACTGCTGTTGAAGCTGCAAGATTGTTCCTACAGGACAAGCCGGTAGACATCCAAATTAACGACAGCTTCTAAGAAATAATAGAAGGAAAAAAATATTATCCTCATAATTTCATGTGTGACCATTTTCCTGGTACGACGATTTACTGCTTCGGGGAAAGCATCCATGATGAGGGAGTGTTGAAGATTGTGCGCTTGCGAATAGGATGCGAGATCAGTAAATTGAAAAACCGATTTTGAAAGGGGAAGAAAAATGCCACTTACCAATCGTTCAGATTCAGAACGAGATCATTTCTCTATGTGGTACAACTATAAAGGAAGCATCGTTAATAAGGTAAAGGAAGCGTGCGCGTGTATAGCTTTGCAGATGAAACCGCTGATATTTCTGGAAAGGAAAAATTTCCATAAGGTTGCGCTATTTCGACAAAGAGTCCGATGAGTCAAAGAGGAATTTATTGGCTTGTAGAACTGAAAGTGCTTGACGCAACATTGCGAAGCCATTACGGTTTTTGTCACGACTAAGAACTTGGATCCGAGAATGGCCGGGTGGCTTGGGTTTGACGAGAATCGTGCCAACTCTTTTGCAAGGACGGCGTTAACCGGGCCATGTCTCGACAAAAAGTATAAAAAAGCATTGTTCTTTCATTGCTTTTCACACAACAAAATCTAGTAGTAAATGATTTGAACAAAATACCAGAAATCCGCAATACTGTGGGAACTATAAGGACATTATTACGTTTTTTCGCGAGTCAGTCTTGAGAAGAAAATTAATGCCAAACTCCAAGCCTATGCCAGACCAGATGGTCTGAACAACACAAGTGCATCAGAGTGTTTAAGGAGCACTTTGTACGAATGATGCAAGCATTAGAAACCCTTTCCATTGAAGGAAATACCGCCACAAGAAAAGCGCTTTTCAGTTGCATTCAGCGGCATGTAAGTCGTCATTCATCATGGTTATGATATTGATCGCGAAGTACTCTGCGATGTTAGAGCCAGTTGTAAATGCTCTCCAATCAAGACCTTGGATATCGTCAAACCTCGCAGCACATCAACATATTGTTGGATAGTTAGGAGCATCGAAAGATGAGAAAATACCGATGACGTGTTAAAAGAGCTAATCAATCGCTGAGCAACTAGGACTTGATCTGAATATACCACGGATATTTGGTAGGCAGCAGCACCCCAGCACCGCAGCACCGCAGCAGCCATCCAGCAACAAATCCCACGGAGTTCTGGAAAAGACCCTTAATAAATCCGTTTCTGGATTTTATAACCTCTTCTTTGGAATTACGTTTTTCTACTGAAAATACACCTGCTAATGCATTGACACATCTAGATCCTCTGCACATGCTACTCATAACAATCGATGAGTTAAAGGAAAAGACAGCTTCATTTTATAGTTTTTACCACTTAGAAGGCATAGAAGAAGAGCTAGAACTTTGATACAAAATTTAGAAGGACAAGAAACTGAGTAGTGAAGAGCTAAAAATCTTGTTCCCAAGTCTTAAAGGAGACTGACTTTCTTTCCTTCGACCGAAAAAGCCTTTGATGATGAATACTCGCCAGTCCATGCACCTCAGCTATAGTAGAAAACCTCTTTTCAGTACTACTGCGACAACCGGATCAGCCTTGGCTTGCGAAGTACTATGAAAGACGACAGGTTAACGGACTGGCTATGATGAGTATACACAGAAAATTTGTTTTTTGACAATTATGATTATTTTATTCAAACAGTAGTTGATAAATTTGCGTTGAGCCCAAGGAAATTACTTTTTTAATAATATCAATTTTGCAACTGCTCTATATTGTGAATTTTCTATCATTGCATATTGTATTTGATATTCTATTGTTTTAATAAAATAATTTTTTTTAAATATTAATCATTTAATTATCCATACCAATGTTTCTGTTTTATGTCTTCTTTTTATTATATTATATATTATATATATATATATATTATTATATATTATATATTTATATATATATATATATTATATATTATTATTATATTATATATATTTATATATATATATTATAATATATATAATATATATATATATATATATATATATATATAAAAGCTGTGTAAAATTTTAAGCTGCCCCCCCCCTGGCTTGGAAGCTGGCGACGCCCATGACTGCAAGTCCATTCGGAAAGAACGAATACGGCAAAAGGAAAAGGAACATACACCAAATGGGTTCCAACCACCCGAGAGGAAATGAAGAAATTTCTAGGACTTATACTTTGGATAGGTTTATTTAGAGCTTGGGTAATTGCAGACTATTGGCGAAATTCTGTCTTATATAAAAATTGTCTCAGAGAAAATGAACCGCAATATGTTCTATTGCTAAGTTGTTTTCATTTCGCAGAAGCTCTCCTGAGATGTGAAAAGAGTTTTACCTTGCTAAAGAAACCACCGCCTACTAGACCTCACTTATTGCTTGAAAAAATAAATGATGAGGGAAAAAAGATCAGAAGACTATGTAAAAAATGCTATGAAAAACTAGTAAAAGTGATAGGTAGAAAAGAAGCAAAGAAACGTGCTAAGAATGTGTTTTTATTGCAGCTCTTGCCCTGCAGAAACCTTCTTCTGTCGAACATGTTTCAATGATTTCCACAAATAAATTAAACTAACTTTACATAATGCAGCTTCATTATTTTTCTAATTTAGTTTTTATATATGAAATATTTGTATTCTTTTGCAGCAAAAAAAAGTAAAAAAAATAAAAAATAAAAAAAAGGGTTCTACCATCTAGCTGGCTCCACGTGCCGGAACCGGGATTCAGTTACTTATTCAGTATAGTTTATGTATTTATGTATAATAATGCAAATAAAACCTATAAGTTCTAAATATATATAGCAATAAACGTAGTAAGTAACTGACACGAAATGCTGGATATTTTGCAACTTATTTTCACCCAACGGCCACATATAATATATCAAAATTTTCCTCAGAGGCCACAGATTTCAAATATCATAATAATTTGCCTTTAATGTCTCACAAAGACGTGTGACGGGCTCAGATATGAAAACATATGTCTCTCACTTATTTGTGTGACAAATTTTTTTTGTTGAAAAATCGCTCTCACTTTTAATATCAGATAAAGATTACTCCATCCAATCACAAGAAGGGAAAGCATCTTCTTACCTTCTTAAAGGATCTTTCCGATCCGGCATGTTTCAGAAGTAGCTTTATAAAGAATATAATAACATTATCTCGATTCTTGTCTATCCAGCATAAGGTTTCTCAAGTATAAGTGTCATTATCCCAGTGGATAATTACCAAACACTCGGGAAATTTAGGCTCTAAATATATTCAGCAAATTAGAGCACCAAGAAACCAAAAAAAGTTTGTGTTAAAATTTATAATACCATACCATCACAATAGATGTAATAATAAAATATTTATAAAATAAAAAAATAATAAATTAAATTTCAAATTAATTTAAACAAAGATTTAAATAGATTTTATTACATTAATAAAATAAATATAAAAAGGAAATTTTATGAAATAAAAACACTAGAATGATTTTATATAGAACTACATTATGTTACAGAGAAGATACTATTTTCTATTTCAACTTATTACCAGGGCTAAGATATGTTAAGCAGTAAGTCCAATAAAAACATAAACGTGCCCATATCTTTGGATGTAGAGGCTGCAGGGTCTGCCTACTGATTTATGATTATTGCCTTAAGGTACGTAAAAAATTATGTTTTATAAATTCATAAAATTTTAGTAAAAACATTATTTAAAACGTGATAGTTATAAAATTTGAAAACTGAAAGTATTAACAGTTAATTATCATTTTTGTTCCGATGGATAATGATTCACCTGTATAGAATCTGGAAGAAACTTGAAATCCATTTGATTGTCACTCAGTGAGGAGTTTGACTACGGTTAATAAAACTTGAAATTTCTAGTAAATATACCGTTATGTGCATACAAAAGAACTTATTTGATATGTTTAAACACGTGTGGTGTGTGGTGTGTGCTGTGTGGTGGTGGTGTGTGTTTAGTGTGTATGTTTTTTGTGTTGCGTTGGGTTGTATGTGTTGTGTAGTATTTTTTCGATAATAACAATAAAATAATTGTGTGTGTGTATGTGTGTGAAGTGTGTTTGTCTCTGTGGTTAAGATGGGACGTCTTAAATAAATCGTACAAACGAGCATCTTGAAACAATAATTAGCTAAGTATAATTAATAAAATAATCAATAAAAAATAATAAAATAAAAATAAAAATAAAAATAAAAATAAAATATAAAAAATTAAATAAAATAATAAAATATTAATAATATAAAATAATAAAAAGTATTAAAACAAAAAAAACATAATGTAATAAATATATGAGTTAAGCAGTAAAGCATATAAGTAAACAGTATTAAAACAAAAGTAAAAGCAGTAAAAGCAGTAAAACAATAAAGCCTACTAATCCCTTTTTGCTACGTTAATACCTCTATTATTACTGCATTTACGCTTTAATGGTATAGTAATGTAAAAATAGATGAGTTAAAACAGTAAACGTTTGAGTTAAAGCAGTAAATGCAGTAAAACAAAAGCCACTAATCCCTTTGGTGTTTGGTAACACCTCTATTGATTTGATATGCTTTAAGTATGTAATTGTTAAATAAATATATCGGTAAAGGTTACTTTTCTTACCTTTAAAGCAGTAAAGTCAGTAAATACAAAAGCGTACTAATCCCTTTTTGCTAGGTAACACCTCTATTATTACTGTTTACTTGATTTAAGTCTTAAAGTATATGTTTTTTAATAAAATATCGACATATAAAATACTAAATATTTATATATCAGCCACTCGGCTTTTTCTTCTTACATTCAATTTTTAAAATCTTATAAATGAAAAAGTATTAAGTTAAATTAATATAAAGACAAAAATAATGTTAATACAATATATGATCAATATAAATCAATAAAACAGTAAAACAAAGCCTTACAATTCCCTCCGTTGCTAGTATTTTGAGTTATTTATTACTGTTTTACTGACTTTAGGGTTATGTAATGTAAATGTTTTAAAAAAAAATGTTTAAGTATGAATTAAAAATGAATCTTCACAGTACGTCTATATATTTCTTCGTTCTCGGTACAACGCAAACACGTCATGCTTAAGCCTACCGTTAAAAGAGATGCAATTATCTCTTATTACCTTACTGAATATGATTAGTTAAAACAGGGTATAGCTTAATAGAGAGTGAATACTATAGGGTGTCATATCCCTTAAAATTTGGTTATACATCTATTCGTCAGTGTGCTGAACATCTTTACATTGATTGAAAAATGTCTATCTAACCTTAAAACCTTTTAAACAACACTATTAAAATAAAAGAATTTATGCTTGGATAGCTGAAGGTCTAATCAAGATTGACCGATAGTGATAATAGAAATATTACTTCTTGACATTATATCTCCAAGTACCCTAAGACCAATTGGTTACAGTTCTGGTATGAGAGTTAAATAACCATTGGTTCAACATCAAATCATGCATTGAGTTAAAGTTTAAAATATTTAAATACGTAGAAGTCAAGAGACGTATAGTGTCATACTTTGAGTTTATTAAGTAGTTTTAAACTGATGATCATATTGGTGGGATGCACTGAATATGTGCAATGAGTTCGAGTATTCGAAATGCGATTATATCTCGTTTAGCTACTATGATATTATATATTATATATATAATAGTTTTTTTTGTAACATACTGATATATATAATATCTATTATATATAGGTATATATTATATATAATAATATAGTAATATATACTATTAATTCATCGGCCTCTGCCGTGCGGGCTGACGCGTGCGGTGGCGCGTGCGGCGCGGCGGCGCTGGCGCCGTGCATGCCACGGTGGCGTAGCCGGTCTGGGCGGTGACGGGCTCGAGCTGAACTCAAACGCGTTGATGAAATCGAAAACTTAATGTGACGCCGCAAGCGTCAAAAACAGCCTAAAAAATATTCACGAACTTAGATGATGTGTATTGATAAGGTTAACAGTTTAGTGACTAAAACGATTGCTTAAGGGTACGTATTTAAGCTAATAGAGTAGATCCATGAGGTGCATTTATTAAGCAACGTTACTGTCACATCTCTTGATAGAAGCATGCTTCGATAGCCCGCATTTTTTATATTCGATAATAAATTCTACATATCGCCGAGCTCGTCATCTACTATACAAAATTTTACCCAAATAATTTCCTACGTTTAAGATCATTAATGAAATACAGGAAAAAAGCTTTAAAAGGATCAGGATAAGTATGATGAGTAATTGAAAGGACTAAATAGTGAATAATAATCAAAATGTTAAAGTAATCTAAAAATTACAAACACCCAGAATTTATATAAAAAATAATAAGATAGGAAAAACTCAGGAAAGTGCTTTTATTAGAAGTCATTTAAAATATATACCTTAAATGAAAAATACGAAAAGTTAAAAATTGTCATAATCCTGAAATTTAGCTATAGTGGTGCCAGATTTTGCAGGTAAACAGCTCTTAATAAAGTCCAGGAAAGAGGCTAATATTAGAAAATTTAAAATAACCTAGAATGATAAACTCAAAAAAGTTAAAAGCTAAAAATGTTAAAATTACCAATATGTTGCCAGATTAACAGGAAAAAAACGCTAAAAAAGGTTCATGAAAGTAGCTGAGTTGAAGAAGGCGTTAATATTATATTCAAAAATTATAAAAATCGAAAAAAAGGTAAAAAAAGGCTTAGAAAGCTATGAGAAGATGCTCAAATTAATTAAGGGTAAGTGTTATAACCCACCAAAGCGAGTTAAAAGTAACAAAAAACATACACATTAACCTCACCCATACATACACACCCTTAAAATAGCTGGCGAATGTTACAATGAAAAATGGGCCCCCGGAGCCCTAACCCCCATTAAAACACGCCATACATAAAATGAGTCAGGAAAGTGCTGAGTACTAAATAAGTCGTAAAAATTATTAGGTATATATATGACAGGTTGCCAGATTTAGCTACACATCTGCTTCGTCAAATCCTCCCCTTACATTATATATATAAGGATATTATATATATATAATATAATATTAATAATATATTATATATATATATTATATATATATTATATATATATATATATATATATAATATATTAATATATATATATATATATTATATATATATATATTTATATATATAGTTAGTATATATATCGAATAT